>VFFE01007096.1:597775-688177 GCA_008921705.1 Burhinus oedicnemus
TCCGCCGGGCCCTTTTTTTTTTTTTTTTTTTTTTTTTAACGAAAATCCCGCCTGTCTCATCTTTTCGCGCCAACTTGGGGCTGGGGAAGCAGGTGGGAGGTGAGACGGGCATTTTCGGACGCCGTGAGCATACTTTCATCTAAGCTTAGAAAATACTTCCCTGCCAAATTGCTACCTTTCTGCAGCCATTTGATCTATGCAGTTATGTGTGTCAGACAAAATGAACATCGTTTTCAAAAGCAACGACTTCTCCCAGTGTTTTAAGGTGCATCCGGATCACTGCTCATTTACATGAGAGGAGCAAGTGTTTGTTTATTGTGGCAGGGACAAAAGATGACCCAGGACAGTGCTGGCTGCGGAGGTCTCGGCTATCTCAGTGCCCGGGGACGAGCCGCCTGAGAGCTCTTATTAAAGGCCCGAGACAGACCCACGTCTCGAGATTTAAACCGGTTCCCACTTCCCTCGCTTTTTTTCCTAAGGATCGGGGAAGAAAAATAACAACAACAAAAAGAAACAAAAACCCACGACCCAAAAAACCTCCATCCGACTAAATGAATGATCTAAAAATAAAAGCGGGGAGGACGGGGGTGCTGGAAGTAACTGTTGGAGGTGTTATCTGCCTTATCTAGCACGCAGGTGCTGATTTGCAGCAGTTGCATTAAGCCCATCATCAGCAGGGACTCCGCATTATCATTTTTGGTGGAGTCTCTATTTATTTTTTTTAAACGACGGTGTTTTTCTTCCAGGGATGTTTCTTTGAAATGCAGTTCGCGACGATTATTAGCGAGTGTGCTTGCGCTGCTCCTGGCGTCATTAAGACTAGGAATCTAAATAATAAAAGACAGGGGGAGCTTAAAGTTCATTTGTATTAAAGGGACAAGATGGATTTAGAAAGAAACGAGGAAGGGAACCGTCGAGCTTCCCAGGTTTGGAATCAGCTCTTCTTCCTCCCAAAGAGACCCTGTATTGTAGCAACGTTGGTCATTTTTATAATAACCTCAGAAGCCAGATTTTCTTTGTGCTCAGAAACGTCACACTGAGGGGCGACCAGGATTTTCTCATTCTTTAGAATTGTCAAGGTCTGAACACCTTCGTTTTGTTTCTTTTGGTGGCCAAAATCACGAAGATTAATTCAGTTTCTTTTTTTGGGGGGGGTGTGTGTATATGTATCTTTATAAATAGAGAAGCAGAAGAGGATGAGGGATTTAGAAAAAAGGCGACCAAAACAAGCACTTGGCTTCCTCGAAAACAAACCGAGAAAGCAGAGAAGAGGCTAAATACGGAGAAGTTTGAGGCAAACTTTTCCCGCACATCCACTTGCTCCTCGGTCTCTGCTCGCAGCGGTGGCAGCTGCCGGGGACCGGCGCAGGGGTCTGGGCTGCGCGGGGAGCAAACGGCCGGGCAAGGGACAGGGCAAGGGACAAGGCACTGCGTGCCGCCTCCCGCGGGTGTCCGGCCCGGGAGCGGCTCCGGCCGCCGCCGCGCAGGTGATGCCGCCCCCGGGACCGAGCGAGGCGCCTGCCCCGGGCGCTTCTGCCGAGGGATGCCTTGCATAAATGCCCCGGCAAGCGGCCCGGCATCTGGGCTCCGGCCTTTTCGGGGAGGTATATGAGGGGGGTAAGGCTTTTTGAGCTGTTCCCCCTCCGAAGCGTGGCTTTCCGCAATCTTCTCGGTATACACGCAAACCGACAGAGAAGCGGGCTGCGGGCGGGCGGGGGGGCCGGGAGCCACCTGCAAAGCGCACCGGCGACAGCGCCCGTCCACCGCCCGGCTCTGCCCTCCCACGCCCGGCGAAACTCTCCCTTTCCAGGGAACTCCCGGGCACAGGACAGGCGCAGGCAGCCAGGGCTGCTGCAAGGACACGGGACCTCCCTGGACACTCCCTTTGAGACACGGGTCAGAGCTGTGCGGGAACCGAGGAGCAGCCAGGGACGTGGCTCCTAACAGGTGGCAGCTTTTACTTAGTTAAAAAGTAAAATAATAAAAATTTATGCCCTTACTTTGGGGACATCCCCTGTTTCCAAGGAGAAGTGGTTTCTTGTTGGCTTAGTTGCCCCGCACACCTCTCTCTTTACGAGGATGCAGTTTCCCATGGGGGACCATAAAGCACCCCCAGGTGTGAACACGCTCTCGGGAGCGGAGCCAGAGCCCACTGCTGAGCCTCTGTCACACTCAGTAGTTTTCCTATTTGGCAGCAATTAAAAGAGAGCGTGGGGATGCTAATTAGTTACATCCCTCTTCCTCTAAAAATTGTTTAAACATACACATATCTGTATCATTAACGAGACTGCAGCAACCTGTCCGGATTGTCGCCTCGGCTCCTGCAGAGCTTTCCAAAGGGAGCTGCTGCCCCGCGGCCCCGGGAGACTTTCGGTGTAACTTCCACACCGAGTCCGCGGGGAGGGGCCCAAAGCGGGGTGTCCCCCGCCCCACACACCCTCGCCCCACGCAGCGGAGGCCGCCCAGGCTGCCATAGGACCCCCCCCCCCACAGCCCAAAACCGGGGGTCGGGGGGGTGGGTGGGCAGAGCCGCCCCCCGGCCGGGCTGCGCGGGGAAGGGGAGGTCCTGCTCAGACGGAGACGGCTCCCGGGGGACGGGGGGGGGGCCCGGGACAAGTGCAGAGGTACGTACTTGCCAGTCGATCCTCCCCAGCAGAGCCATGGGGCGTGCGGCGCCGGCAGCTGCCTCCGTGGCGGAGCCGCGGACACCTGGGCGCGGAGCAACGCGCCTGCGCACCGCATCCGCGCCCCCCTCCCCGTACCCCCCAGCCTGTCTTCCCCCTTCCCAAAGCCTGGCCCCCAGCCCCGGGAGGAGGACGAAGAGACGATCCCGCCGCCGCGGGGCTCCCCCCGCCTGGATTTATTCCCGGTGGCTGCCCCGCACGGTCATTCCCGGCTGCTGGACGGATCCCACTGGGCCGCGGCAGAGCCGGGACGTTTTAAGGAGGTTTTTGCCGCTGATCCGCCATTTCTCTTCCCTTTACGGCGCCCCGGGGGGTGTGCGTGTGTTTCCCCGTGGCTGCTCGCACCGGGAGCATCCCTTGACCGACCGGGGAGGGCAGCGGCCGCTCGGGAGTCGCTGACTCAATTGCACCGCCCCGGCGGCGGTCCGGGCTGCCTCCACCTCCCCCGAGGCACCGGCATCCCCGGGGGCTGGCAAGGTCGGACTCCGGCAGGGCTCTGGGCACCCACATTAGTGTTACACCAGTATTTGAGGTGCGGCCGGGGAGCCGGAACCCTGCCGGGGGCTGTGAGTGTGCCGGTCCCAGCCCTCGCCCCCCCCCCCCGGCAGCTTGCCCCCCAGCAGAGAAAGCCAACATGATGGGGAGCGGAGAGGGGATGTGCCGTCGAGCGCTCATCACCTGCGCACTCCCTGCCTCAGCTCCCAGCCCCTGCTTCTGCAGCAGGTGAGAAGAAAGCATGCCCACACCGCGGCTAGTTTTTTCCCAACCTATTAATTTGCTTAATAAACACGATTCCAGCTATGTTTTCTTCCTGCTCCTTCCCTACGGAGCTGGAGGAGCGGAGTCCCCTGGCCATAGCGTGCCCTGAGCCTGCAGCGGAGAGGATGTGTTTAGCAATTCACGGGCAGAAGTGACAGACTGACACCAGGCAGTTTCGGGCCCTGGGTTAGATGCTGCATGGCATGTGGCAGAGGTTCAGCAGCGATGTGCAGCTGCCTCGGGCTCCCGCAAGGAGTTTCTCTGGCTTTTGTACACAAGAAGTTTTGTCGAGCTGGATGATTCGTGGCAGGAGACGGATACCTGGGAGAGACGGAGCTCACATGAGCCTGCCTGCAGCCACAACATGGGACAGGGGAAATAAAGACCCGAATTCCCAGCCTGTATCTTTCCTTGAGGCACGGGATGACCACAAATGTGACTGCAGCTGCATTTACCTCAGTCTTCTCATTCATAAAACTCTTGCCCAGTGCTGGCGAGAGCTGGATTCTTATCAGGTGGGACCGAGGGAGAAGTGGGATCCATGGTCCCCAAGATGCTTGCATCTCTGCCCAATGATCCTGAGGTATCTCCCCATGGCTCTGACATTTTGCCTGCAGTGGTGTGATCACTCTGTTCTGGAGAGATGCCCCGATTTTTTTTATTCCCTCCATTTTATGTCCATTAGGAGCAGCAGTGCCATGAACTTCCTTGCTGTTAGCCAGTGTTGCTCCAAAGGATGTCATTGCTGGACTGCGTGTAATTGAACTCAGTTCGCTACTGCAGGAAGCAGATTCCACATCAGAAAAAAAAACCCAAAACCCAAGATCAAACCTCCAAAACAGTCAGAACACCACAATGCTAAATGTGAAATCAGGATTCATATATTTAGTTAGGCTCTTTTCTGTAAGAAAAAGATAAACAGGTTCATGGCACAATATACATAATTCATACTTTAAAAAATAAAGCCTTGGTGCATCATACATTCCTACAGCTAATTGCTTATACTACAATAAGAAAAAAAAAACAACCCTGACCCTGTACCACAAAAAGAAAGAATCCCATAGGCTAAATCAGCAGAAAAGCAAATATTTCAAATACAGACACAGAAATGAGCTGAAAAAACATCGCTCAAGCTGCAGCTAATACAAGTCCTTCAATACGAGCCTCTCATTCCTTTTGCCCTTTTATAAAAAGGAGCAGGCGCTGCCACTGAGCTATACTTGCACTGTAAAAACATCTGCCATGAGATGCTCTCTTTATCCTTTCCTCTGCTTTCAGGGTATATGCAGCCTATACAGTACCTTAAATGGTGCACCATGTTTTAACAAAACAGCTGCTGGAGCACAACAGTGATGGTTTGGGGAAGGTTTCTCCACTGACAGAGATGGGCACCAGGTACAAAAGGTCTTTTGCATCCCCAGCCTTGAGTTCTGCAGCCTGTGCGCCTTCAGGGGATTCATCAAGTGTGTTAAGTGTGTTTTTTAAAATATCCACTTCTCCATGCACATACATAGACACTCATCCATGCACAAGTTTAAAATCCTAATAAATAATCCAAACACTTTTGAATATAAAAGAGTTCAGAAGAGATGCAGTGCCTGTACAGTAGGAAAGGAATTTACAGAACAGTCAGATGCCTTCTTTCTATTTACGTTTCACTCTTCAGTTGTCTTAAAGGGGTGATGAAATCAGCAAACTGACCTCAATGTCAGGGAAATGGGTCATGTGAGTTGAAGCTGAGGATTTTCCCTGTAGGCAATTTAAAGAAGTAAAGAAAACAAATTCAGTTACTCTTTTACTTCCATAGTCCTGTTTCTTGAAAATTCCTAATCCCTCTGAATCGCCAGTCTTCCCTGGAGTCCTCTGTCAAAGCTCAGTTGGACAAAATCTGAAATGTATCATGTATGGGGGGAAAAGCTTGGAGGGACAAAAAATGTAGAGACAAATACAAAACTCCCAAACTCTTTGGCCTTTGTGTCACTTAGCAGAAAAGAAGAGCACAAGGACACTCTTCCCTTCCCTGTCCCCATTAATAGATTACCACAGGTGTTTGCTTAATTGCGATGCATTAGAAAATACTGAGGGTTTGGTGACACCATGTTTCCTCCTTCGTGGTGTTTCTCCATTGCTGCTACACTGGTGAGCTGCAACTCTATTACATGGCAAGACGAAGCAGAGCTGCGTGGGGGAAAAAAATTGAACTGCTGGCAAAAATTACATCAGTCAAAACTCTACACCTAATGCACTCTGTCATTTATAATCACACTAATAAGGCACCAGTGAAGGGCTGTCAGCATTATAAAATATCAGGTGCCAGCAAATACCTTCAAATTCTTCCAAACCTGCTCCAAGCTGTGTTCTCAAGGACTTGATTTTGCAGGTGTATCTGCAGAGACAGGAGCCCAGGATGATGTTGCACAGTTATGGTAGCAAATATACGCCAGGGTCAGATTTTATTTTTTATAGCTCTATTTTTTTCCATGCAAAATTATTTGCAAAACTTCATGCAGCACTACTGCTGCAGAGGCACAAAGGAGATACTCTTGAGGTATAAGAATTCACACTACTTAGAAACCTCTTCTCTATCTTCAGCTAATTGCATGAAGGGAAGATTGCAGAAGGATGCAGACTTGGGATGTCCAGATGATTTTTCTTGTACTAAAACCCTGCGCTCTCCACTATTCAGTAATAAAATGGAGGCAATACAGTTCAGGGTTCTTCAGTTCAAATCTGAATTCAGCCAGCGTTTCAGGCATCTTCATTTTTGGCTTCCAACTTTTCCTCCGTCATCCCTTTTCCCTTCATCCCTGTGCACGTGCACCCATGCTCCAAGATTTCCCATCATTGCTGTTACTAACAGCGTTTTGCACAGGAATGCCGCTGGGATCAGGCAGCTATGGCTCACCATGCCGGAGCCCCAGCTCTCTCCTTGCCTGTGCTACATTTCTGCCTGCTGGAGCAGTGAACAGTGCCCGGTACGTATCAGTCCAGAGAAGTTTAAGTGATGGAACAAATGCTGGATTTCTGGGCTGTGACATAGCTGTTTCAGGAAAGAGCCCAGCGTTCCTGTCCCATGGGATTTAGGAGCCACAGTCTGGACACCACCAGGCAATACAGTTCAACCAGCTTTAAATCTACTACTGCTAGTACAAAAAATCTGTCACTGGAAAGCACTAAGTCAGTATAAATTCACTCTACTGATACAAATATATTAAAAAAGAGGCTGATGTTAACTTGGTACCAGCGGTTTTATGCTGCATAAGTTGTCTTTTGCCCACACCACTGCAGCCAGATGTGGTCCATCATCCTGTCGCCAAAACAAATTTGCAAAACTCCAAAGCTGACCCTAACCATGTGCTTTGACTAACTCAGCAGAGGGGAACTGTAGGTCCACACCTGATCCCGATCAAATTTATACTGTTTGGTAACTTGGTGGCCCAGAGAGCTGAGATTAATGACTCTGGGAGCATGGCCTTGGACACCAGCTGAGGGAAGCCTAGGAGGGGATGTGAGAAGAGCTGCTCCCTCCCTCTGGGGCATGGGGAAGTTTTGCTGTGGGGAGCCATGGGGCAAGGATCTGTTGAGGAACGAGAAGGAACTTGGAGGGCAGGGAAGGCAGTTTTTACAATTGAGAGTCGTATCGGTGCAAGATGGATGGTTGTCTTTGAAAGCGAGCCGTGATGCTGAAAGAAGAGGAACGAGGCCACCACTTCCTTGTGCTGGGCTGCATTAGAATTGAAAACAATCACAGCAGCGAAACAAAACCAGCTCAGCTGAACAGATGCAAATCCAGCGGCAGACATGGGCTCAAACCAGGTCGAGCTGCACCCATGCAAATTACGGGTTACCCCAGAGCGCGCCGTGTCCACACCGAGGGTGTGTGCTGGTGTGCTGCCAGAATGACCTGAACTCCAGCCTGGGTCCAGGCTGTCGGGCAATGCTTGCCCCGGAGTGGGGAGCCTGGCAAACTGCCCCGTGTAGGCACAGCGAGGCGCTCTCGCAAGTCCCCTCGCCGAGTGCCAAACGCATCTCTCCTTGGAGACTTTGCCCATACAGCAAAGCTGCAGAGAGAAGACTAACTAGCCCGAGGGGAGATTTGCCAGTATAGCTAGACCGATAAAGCACTCCTCTTGTGTAAACACAGAATACACCAGCTAAAGTGCTCTTCTGTCAGCATAGCTTATCCCAGCATAGTTTTGCCAAAGGAATCCTCGCTTGCATTTCAGCGAGACTGTAAATCTGTTGTAGCGTGGTTAGAAGCTGCTCAGAGCAACATCACCGCAAACAGCACAAATCTCTTTGCCAGTTCAAGTTTGTTCCCAGGTTTCCAAAGCACAGTGTTGTTCTGGTGGGGCAGGTATTGTCTGCTCTTTCCCAGACAGCATATAAAGCCACTGTAGCCACCATGGTGGCCAGTGAAACATGGCCATGAGGCCAGGGTTCTCCAGAGCCCCCAGTGTCCTGGGAGCACCCAGGCTCCTGTCCATGCCCAGGGCACCAGTCGCCACTTACACCCCTGGCTTCTTCCAGCAAAGCAAGCCAAACCTCATCAAGCCCGCAGTGCCTTCTGGAGCCCAAACCTGGCCCTGCTTAATAATGGTGGCATGTAAATAGTCACAGGGAGGCTTTGCAATGAATGGGAGGAAGGGATGAGTTCACACTTCTGCAGCCACAGCAGTTGGCCAGTGGTAGCTTCCTGGGAGACTGGGCAAAAGAGCCCCAGCCTATTGACTTGTCTATCTAAAACTCTGCACTAACTGGGGAGAGGAAGGGTCTAAGTACTTGCTTTTTAAAATCCTGAACCCTCTCTTCCTAAAAGCAATGCCTTGACTTCTCTGGAGAGCGGGTTGTGCCCATGAGCCTGGTCAGTAGGGAGGACCGTGTCTGCACACAAGCAGGGGAAAATTTACATCTTCAGCAGTCTCAGACCGGCTGTACGTCTGCCATGCTCTGCTGGTCTTCGCCAGCTCTGCACTACCTACACACGTAGGCAGCATGCTGTCTTCCTGTCCCAAAAGTTTGGGGACTCAGTATTTCCTTGTTTATAGTTGGGAAGCAGGAAACATGGAAATGTAAAGCATATCTACAAGCTATAAACACCTCCAGCTTGCCCTGCCCCTGCCCCAAGCTGGCCAGATGTGATCTGGGAGCTCCAGAAGCCCTCGCAGCACCCGAGACACCAATTCCCTACTGGAGCATGCACACTGGCTCCGGCAAAGCAATGGCTGGCGGCCTCCCAAACCCGCTGACACATTAAGCCAGTTCAGAGCAGGCACAGAGAAAGCTCCGGTCTCTGCAGACATGCCCAAAGGGTCTTGCTCAACACAAGAAAGCTGTGACGGCAAAGAGGTGATGCCAGCTCTGCATCAGAGGACCACAGCCTCATCTCATCCCTCAGACATGGGAAGTCCCTGGGTGGAGGCTGCGAGCCATATCACCCTGTTTAAGCTCAGCAAGTGGGCTGTGGCACATGGTTCCCCACACACACATCTCACTGGCGGGACTGGACCATCCCAGAGACCTTTAGGCTCCAGTCCCAGGACAGTCTACCTGAAGCCTGCAATTGATGCTCCTTGTAATTTTACCAGAGCTGGTGCCATTGCAAATGCCATTCTTATCTACCTAAGTACAGATCCTCTCTTGAATTGTTAACAACGTCATGTAGCAATTTGTTACATAAGCTCATTAAGTTTTTTAATGTATCTATGCTAATAGGAACATAAATATGGAAATCTTAATTTCAAACCTGTTTCTGAAAGCATTAGCTGGGAAACTAGTCTGAGACAAAGCAAACATGACCCAGGAACACCCAGGGACTTATTCAGGGTTTACGTATCACTGTGATGGATAGAGCAGGAACGGGGCTGTCAGGATGCCCGAGTTACGCTCCTCGCTGATCAGCTCTGAGACCCTTTAAAAGTACACTCTCAACAGAAAAACTTCAGTTACTTTGCACTGTTCTTCCTACCCTTAGCTATGCTACACTTACAGGCTACTTTTATTTCTTTTTTTTTTTTCTCTTATTGCAGGTAGATGGTTAACACAAATAAAAGGACTCTGGTTCTCCAAAGGAAACAGTGACATTGACTGCAGCCCAAGTATCCCCAATGAACGAATGTAAATAGAAAAATGCACTAAAAAAGAGTTCAGCTGTATTTCATCCATATTCATTTTCAGCACCATTTATAGTAGTAAATGCTTTTTCAGGTGTATTCATGTTTGGCTTGACTGCTTTAATTTGGTGGTGTAACATGGGAGAACATTTACACACCTCACGATCCTGCCCCGAGAGGAACAGGCCAGTTATGGAGCTCTCAGGCCAAGGCCAGGCTCATTTGCTCTGGTCCCTCCACAATAGCTTCACCAGGAGCAGCTGTATAAGCTGTATTCATTCTATAGGCACGTGAGATATGTTCATACTGCTATCGATACATCACCACAACACTTAGTGCCTGCAGATGCAAGTTAACATTAAATTACAATGGTATGAAGTTAGCCGCTCCACGTTAATTCTCTGTGTAAGGCTGCGCTGCCAGAAGATGCCAAATCCAGTCTAAAGGCATTTGGGTGCCAGATAAGCAACTCCATGTCCACATTGAAGGAAATTCCCTCCGTTTGTTCAATTTTATTATCATTTTTTTAAGGGGTGAATTGGCTGGGGTACTGGCAAAGCGCGTACTAGAGGAAGACAAAGCATCATCCTCATGTACGTGCTACCCCATGTGCTCCATCTCAGCAGAGATAAACGTGTCCTTGCGCTCCTGATGCTCGTCGGATGCGTGATGCGGGACACTGCGGCAGTGCCCGGATTCACTTACAGCGATGTGGCCTCAGCTGCACCAGCACGGCTCACCAGTGCCAAAAGAGGGGGGGGAAGGCTTTCTCTTTAATCTCTTCCTTCTCCCTTTTTTGGGCTCCCAGCAGCAGCATCCAGCTCTTGGCACTTGTTGGACCCCTCCACGCACTGCTTTTGTTGTGTGAATTTTCTGCCAGATTGGTGACTTAAAGCGGCCCATGGAGACCAGGCGGCCAGCAGCTAGCTCCAGCCTTCAAGCCGCCTTACTCCCCAGCAGTTCCTGCCCTGCCTTCTCACGTCAGCCACCCAGGACGCTCCAATGCGCTTCCCTCTCCCATTGCCTTCCTCGTCAGATAGAGAGGGAAGCCGTTTCCAAAACTCAGCTTTTTTTAGCAAACCTTTCAGCGTGCCACAAACGCTGTAAAACCCCTTGGCTAGGAAGCGTCCCTCACGAAAGATATGTATAGATTTTTTTTTTTTTTATATATATAGGGCACATCGTTGGTGACAGACTGTCCTGGCCAGCAGATGAGGGTGGGTGAAGGCCCGGGAATTGCTCCTGCTCTCTCACAGCCCCGTCCAGGCCGAGAAGACACCTTGGTTCAGCCCAGCCTGGTGTTGACTCAAGCCAAGGGTTCATTGTCAGAGGCCAGAACCGGCAACAGGGAAGGAATGGGCTGTTCTGAGCCCTTTTCCTCATTCCCAGCTTTTCTAAGCTCTTTCTGCCACCGTGGCGTTGGTTGGAAATACCTGACCTGACAACCCAGCCGTTTCTAGCCATTGTATTTGTGGAAGTTCTCCCCGGCGCGGTGGTGAGGGAGCCCCCAGCACCGCTCAGCCTCTGCGGCTCCTGCCCGGCTTTCACACGCAAATGCCGCCAAGTGCTCGGCAGCCCCCACCCCTCCGGACGGCCATCTTGTGTCGTTGACATCGATTGTGAAATATTTCAAGTTGTTAATTAGGCAATAATGACCAACAGGAAGGGCATTTCCTGGCTGTTAAAACTGGAGACTCCTGGCCTCGAGGTCAGTATCAGTCACCCAGGAATTATTAAAACATGGAGGAGGAGGAGAAGAGCAGGCCGAGAAGAGCAAACCCCTCACCTTTTAAGGTGGCGAGCGCTTCTCCATTGCACAACCCAGCAGGGAAAGGCCGCAGCTCCCTGTGGTGTCCCGGTCTCTGCCCCTCTCTTCCACTTACTTTCATTTCCCAATTAATCTTTGTGGTCATGAAGAAATGGGACATTAAATATTGAAGGATTATATATTTTTTTAATAAATAGATATATATGGCTAAAACGTGAAGACGCAATTAGCAATAAACCGGGCTCCCGCTGGGCCTGTATGTACCGATCCCTTCCCACTTCTAAGGGGAAGATTTACACCTACTCTTCTGGTTTAAAATTGGGACCTTTCTCCCATTTAACCCCAGTGCTTGCCCTGCTCTCCCTTATAGGTGGCTGCATTTCAGTACAATGGCTTCTCCGGGTTAATTAAACTAATGCGAATTACTCTATTTCCTAAGGGGTGACCATACGAAATACTGCGTGTGTGTTTCTACCGAGAGAAGCGCCCGAGTGTGAACGGCCTCTGGTTCGAGGGCTGCCAGCCATGCCTGAGCCTCTTCAGCCCAGCCACGGGCCAGAACGCGCGGGCCAGGCCTGAGGGACAAGTAGCAACAAAAAATTCACATCCCCATGCCCTACTTCTCCGCACAGAATTTGGCAAATAAACACCACTCCAAATATACTTAAAAGCCAACGAAGAGCCAGAAGGGAGCAAAGAACCAGTCAAACTGACTGGTGGGGTGGGAACCTCCCTCTTGTCCTTGCAGGGAGGATGCTGTTGCTGCCGGGGTGGTGGCCCCGTCACTTCTATCCATACCCGAGTCACCAGCTCACACAACAGCAAAGGGCCAGAAGCCTGACACAGTGGCGAGGGGACCCTGCCTCCCTCCCTCCTCCAAATCCTGCGTACATCCTTCAAACTTTTCTAGGCAAAACTCCTTATGACCATACCTTGGTAAACACAGGCAATAAAAATAAAAGAAATAGGGAAAGCTTATGAGCACGTGTGTAATTGTTAAAGGCAGAGCTGTTTGCTCACGTATGGAGTTGTCCAGAAAAATCTGCCGATTCCTGAGGACCTTCATGGGTGGCCGCTCTGAGACCTCTTCAGACTAGCAGTGGTAAGTGGTCATACACAGACTATTAAGGACTAGATACGAAGTTTTAAATTCACATGCTTAACCCAAAGTAGCTTTCATGGTCAAGATTAGCTTTTGGCTGAGCAAACAATAGTAAAATAATGATACAGAGGAAATTGTCAGGTTCGGAGCTTTGAACATTCAGACTTCAGGGAAAAAAAATAAAATTACCTGAAGGTTCGGCCCAATGTTTGCAGTCTTCTTTTGTTGACCTATCCTTGGCACATCTGCAAATAGGCAAGGATTACTGCACCTTGCTAGAAGCAGGTAGAGCGGGGCAGCACAAAAACTCCATCCTCAGTGAGGAGATGACAACCCATGGATCCTGCAGCACTGTCAGCCTTTAGCTACAGCGTTCCTGAACTTTTACCCATGCTCCCAAACCAATCTACAATCTTGGACAAAGAGAGAGATATGACCACAGAGAAAGCCTCACCTCCATTACAAAATGAGCGGGTTAGCACTGGGTACGGCAGTTGCTCCCTACCAGTGGACAGTTGGACAACTCTCACTAGAACATTTGCCATCAACCAGTAGCCAGATACAATATTGAAAAGTGAGCACATTCAAGCAAACAGATTTTATTTTATTTTTTTTAAACGTAGTATTTCCTATTCCTTTTCGCCTGAGGGATGCTCTGAACAGCCCTGTTTAATACGCACCGTATGCAAATGATCTGTCAGATCATCTCACCTGGATGCAGGTACGAGTCAGGGTGTTCCTCTCTTTTCCTGTCCAGCTTCGTTTCCCATTCCCAGAAAAAGCAGGTAAGTCCTGTTATCCTGTCTGGTGAACCTTGATTATTTGCTGTGATTTTTCAAGCCAATCATGATATGTTGGCCCCAGAATATGAGAAGAAGCCACTCATATAAGAATGAGAGCGGCTTTTCTGGAACACTTCTTGGGGATCAAAATTCACTCACTTTTTTTCCCCAGGTGATCTTACTCACTTGGGTGGGTGTGTCAAACCAGCAACACCAGCAGGAGAATGAAAGGACCTGTTATACTCTGGTGCAAGGGGGCTTTCCCATTCTTCGTGAGGAGCATAAAACCCTTGAAACTTACTAGGAATCATACAAAGCAGGATTTCTATGCAGCCTAGATTGATGAGCTATGTTATGCTACCTTTTAAAAAAATCACAAAGCGATCCACACCCAGCACAAATCAGAGGAATAAAGGCTTTTAACAGACAGCTGCTGCTTGCGAATTGTTTAAAAAATATTCCATCCTGTCTCTACAAAAGGTTGGTGAGGAATTTACAAATGTCCTGATCCCTGTCTAATCCTTTAAAATGCCGAGCTGTGATCGCACATGCTGTTTTGTGATTATGTGTCTTCAAGGGCTTGTTTAGATACTTATTAAGAGATACCAACTCACTTTTGTCATAGAAAGCCAAATTTGTTTGATATGTTTTGGTTGCACTTTACATTCTTCTGAAAAGAAATGTAAGGTCTGCTGGGAAAGGTGAGCCATCCCCATCCTGTCTCACACCACTGCCACAGCTTTTGGGGACAACCAGGAGATCTTCTCCATGGAGGAGGCTGCGTACTTCGAGTTTGTTGAAGATGCAAGCAGAGAAATGCTCCTCTCCTTGCTCTCTGCCTCATCTTCTCCTTTGCAAGTAAGGATAGCAATGGCTCATCTAATTTTTGACAACATTTTAGGGCCTATGTAGAAAAAGCTTTAGCATATTATTACAGTGTTTGGTGGTGCCTTTAGCAAGCACTTTATGGAGACTATGGCTGTTTTAAGTTATGTGTGATATTTCTATGTGCACAGATAACCAGGGCAGAGCCGACTCTTAACTGCTCATATGTGTTTAATTAGAGCTGCATTTTTAATCCTTTTAATTTGTATCTCTTTCTTAATAACCTCAGCTTGGCAAAGGTTGAAAAGGAATAAGTTTCATTTGAATATTGGGTAAAACTTGGTAACAGCAGAGCAGATTGTTTAGCAAAAAGGTTACAGCATGTTCTTTAAAGACTATGGGTAACAGTTTGGCTCCATTAAACTCTGCAGCTAGCTAAGCCTAGGTTTCTATCCTTTGAAAATGATTTCAGAGAAGCTTAACAAAAATACACTGGAGCTTAGTATGTCACCCAAACTTGCTATGGGAAGTTTAACTCTATCAATGGGGTGTTATTTGCCTGCAATCTCAAGGCAAGTAAGATCACAGAAACATCGATTAGTTTTTGCAGCACAGTTCTGAAATCTTAATGCAATTGTGTTATAAATTCACATTTAATTTTTGCCCAAAAGTAGAAAAAGTCATTGCAGTTTATTGCAATACCTGCTGATGAAACATCCTCAGAGGTTAAAAAACCCTACAGGAATGCTCCAAGCTGAATTAATGAAAATAGTTTCAATAATCTCCAAATCTTGAACCCAGAGCTAATGGAGAGGAATGAACCTATTTCTCAAGCACTTACTGCTTTGTTTCAGATAAATTTGAAACTTCCCTTCAGAAAAAAAGACCTGTCATGAAATACAGTCTAACTTTAAAAGAAGAGCAGATAAAATCAGCAAGTTTTAGTTGTAAATCCTGTCATGAATTTTACCCAACATACTGGTGGACCTCAGCCCCAGTCAATATCATAGGAGGACAGTCCAGATTCCTCAGCCAGATGGCTTCTGGTTTAGAAAAAACAAGGCAAAGAGATCACTGAAAAACACAGTGACTTTCAAAGTGACATTTTGGGCATATTCTGTGGCATAATCTGTTTCTTGACAGTTTTGCTGTGCCATCAAAATCCAACATCTTGGTGTTTAAAATGACCACATTGGAGAATTGTCTGTGCCCTTCAGACAACAACCGTTCAAACTCCATCTAGAACACACCAGAACCAGCACATATCTATTTGTGTATCTGAATAACTACTAATGGAGGCCGGTTCTCAGCATGTTTAATGTTGGTGATGTCTAGACACTTTCCAGTAGATGCTAGGGATCACCATATAGCGAATAAAAGTTTATTTTTCTTTGTTATCATGCACAGGTCACTTGGAAATAGCCCAGGAATCCCCAGAGGCTGCTGTAGGTGGCTAGAAAGCAGCAGTGTAGATTAAAAAAAGGCCAAGTGTAAAAGCAATGGCTTAATTTGTGCTCTGGCAAATCGCAGCATCCTTATCCTCAGGACAACTGTCACACCGACAGCAGCAACACAAGCTTACAAATAACCTAATTTTTCATTTCTGAAGATGTAAAGAGATAGCCCAATTTGTAGTCAGTCCTCAACTTCATCTGTTACTACCCAAGTCACTGCACTGAAGCTGCTCACCACTCCTTCACTTTTGATATGATTCAATATGAATTCCTGTTCCAGATGCAGAAGGCTCACTATTACTTTCAGACAGCATTCCTTCCCCTGCGAGTGCCGATGCCTATACTTAAATTAAATATAAAGGCATGTCTCTGCATGAAAACTGTTGCAGCTGTTGCATATCTGCATTAAGTGATCTTCAACAGTCGTGCGAGCAGTGCGTCCGCACCACTTTGATTCTCTCTGACTATTCAAATTTTGCCTCGGATTGTTGTGGCCACATAGCACTGGGATGTTTTGAAATCAATAATCGGTGCTCTGGTCAAATTTCTTGCTCAACATTGCTCCATGTCTGTGCTGTCTGTGTTTGATGGGATATTTCATGCTGGGTATTATATGATACTTCCCAGAAGGCATCAGAGTTCTCAGACGAAATTATATAGTTTTCATAATTCCTTTTGTTCATCCCATCACTCAGCTGTTTTCATATGGACCATTTTCTGACATTGTTGGAGAACAAAGATAACCCTTGTGATCATGAAATGCCACCATCCTAGAAAAGCACACAAAGCTTACCACACCAGCGGAGGGTTGCAGTGTCTTTGTGCAGAGGGATACGGGGCTATTGGTACTTGCAAATACCCTGCTTCCACTTCTACTAGGGAACAGCTAACTAATGTGATACTGAGGAGTTCAGCTGTTGAGGAATCTTTTATCAAAGAGATCTACCTCAGAGGGGGATTTTCACAATAAGACATACTGCTACAATATGGATAGGGGCTGGGCCAACAAATAGACTTTCTTAGGAGGTAGCAGGTGGTATAATCCCATCTGGTGTCCCTTGCATTGGGGTGCAAAGTAGTGTGTGACAGACACAGCACCTTCAAAATTACACATTTGCATGTGCAGGGGGCTCAGAGTTGTGTTCTGCCCTTCTGAGTACAGGTGGTGGTAGTTTGCCTGATCCTTCTGGAGTGAAACAGCACAGTATTTCTTTATTCCAGTTGTGTGGCAGTGGAGCAGTCCATCTCTGGCACAGCTGCGCTGACAAGTGTATCCTCAAGAGAAGAATCCAGCGCAGAGGTAAACTGACAGCAGCACGGGCTGTCCCTCCATCACCGGCAGTTACTCCTAAGGACCTGCCTACGTCCTTTCTGCTCTTCACCTTTTCCACTGTACTTCCAAAATCTCTACTGCAACTATCTTAGTGATCCAAATTCCTTGAATACCTACCTGCCTTGAATTGCTTTTCTAGCAGTATTATTTAGGCTAGCATTCAAACCAACATTATCAACTACACCTGAGTCAGAGCATGATGGCAGCTGTTCGGGAAGAAGCAAGAGGATGACCATCTACTAACTTACCCAGTCAACAGCTAAACTGCTGTCTTGTCTTAGTTTTTAAATGTTTGTTTTGTTTTTTTAAGTAACTCAGTGCTGAGTGCTGGAATCTCTCACAGACACAGCCCGGCTTCTCCTGGTAACAGCAAATTCTGCAAACTTCCCAAAGTTTGACCTGGAACTGCCCTGAGTCTGCAGCACCTCTACCAGAGCTGCAAGTGCTCCTCGTCTCCAAGAGAAACACACTGTACTGCTAAATCAACCCAACCGAAGCCCAATTCCAAAGCAGACTGATAACTTGTACTCAAATACAAGAGGGTTCACATCAAGCATTGCTTCCAGATGCAAATGTCTTTAGTTTGAGTGAACACAAAACAACCTGTAAGGATGGGAATGGAAGCTAATCACCACTGGCTGTCAAAGGTATGGGCAGTCCCAGCAAAAACGCAAACTGCTTTCAGTGACTTGGAGCAGGACAGCACACTGCTAGAGCGCACTGCCCTTCCAGGACTGTGCTGTGCTGCCGCTTAGCAGAAGGCTGTTTTCTCAGACCTCTAAGGCCAAGAGAAGGTAGAAGCAAAATTTACAAGACCGTACCATGACCGGTTGTATCGCATGTGGTCAACACAAAGGACCATAATAAAAGCAGAGCAAGCGCCTCCCTAATGCCCTACTGCCTGAAATGGTCTGAAACCATACGCTGATGCCAACAGCTTTAGTAGGATGTCAACCTTGTGAGCAAGCCAGATCATTGTGCCATCTTCTCAAAAAATCCTTCTCTGCCTTTGATATGTTAATCCTGCATGAGGCAAATTGTCCCATTAGAATATAGTCCATTCTGGTCTCCATGCAATCTGCATTATCCAGTTCAAAGTTAAATTAAAAATCCCAACCTGTGTGAATGTTGCAATCACATTATGAAATCTGTAAATCTATTTTTAATGTCTTAATGCTGCTGTAGTTGAACAAGGCAAATAGACTGCTGCATTGCATTTGCTTTACACTTTTTTAGTTTCTCATGCGCTAGTTAAATATTCACTCTGCAGCGTTTGCATTTCCAGTACTGCAAGACCCTAAAATAGAAGACAAGTTTTTCTTTTCCTCTTTTGTTTTTAAAATTCCAACTATGGGCAACCTGACTTGGAGATCTCTCCAGCTCAAATGTGGAGTATTATATATTGCAAGGAGAGCTACTGAAAAAGTTTCAATGTAATACAGGTGCCAGAAAATAGGATTTAAATCCCAAACACACAGCTCTTCACGGCTTTTTTAGGGGGTGATGGCACCAAATATTTTATTTCATTTCAACTTTAAGATACACTCAATGTTAATTCTGTGAGTAGCTTGTTTTTAAGAGAGAAAATATGTGAAGATAGGTGGAACAACTCCGGCAATGGGCCCAGCTCAACTATCCCAAATCAGTATTTTATAGAACATTACTCTGGGGAGTAGTTTGTGCTCTTCATTCTGATCTGGAATGGAAACAGGCTCTGAAGCACTGGAATTTTCTGTGGAATAAACCCTCTATTTTCTGACCAAGTCTCTGTGAAAAATCAGCGTATTAAACAGTCAAACCCTGCTGTTTTCACCTGAGAGTCACCCTATTAAAAGACAGGCACTGTTTCTCCACTGTCTTCTGCCTCTAGAGATGTTTTCCCCTGTTTTGCAGTCTGTCTCTTTATTACTGTTAGTATTTATCCACTCATAATTACGATGCATTCCCTGATATTAAGAGCTTACAAGCTACATACGTATGAAAACAGCTGGGAAAGAAGGAAAGGACGCTAGAGACAGTAGATTTATCCTGTGGTCACAGATTCTTCAGGGCGGTCACTGCAGCAAACTTCTGTGCTACCCAGATCACACCCAGCAGCTCTTTCTGCGCTCCGGACCCTGTGCAATGCTGTAACATCATCTACTTATCGTCACACGGAGTTATAGGAAATTAGCGCACGTTTCTGTGGGGGACAGAAGGGAAAGCTTTAGCAATGCTGCTGTTGTCTATAGCCACTTATTAAGCTTGAAAGAAGAGAGATGGCTTACAGCACAGTTCGGGAGTTTCAGAAACTTTGGGCAGCAGCCAAAGCGAACAAGGAGGTCTAGAAGGGAAGAAGTTCAGCTTTGGATTTGCGGAGATGTCACACGGCTGGGCTGGGCCGCCTCTGTCCTCGGGCTTCCCTCCTCCTGCAGCTCAGCAAGTACCGGATCCGACCCCGGCCTTTCTCTGGGCTGTACTTTTGGTGCCACCACATGGATAACATGACCAAGTGCAGCCCGGGTTCCGTCGCTGCAGTATTTTGGCGCAAAGCCAAAGGGTGGGGGGGGAAGCGGGGGAGTGTGGTGTGTCTTAAGGAATAGATTCCGTTTAATGACCCAACCTGCTGCGGTTTCAGCTCAGCAATCGTTCTTCAGTTCGAAGGAGATGCGTTTTACAGCACCCGCTCTCCCACCCGGGGATGCTACAGATGCGCCTACCCCCGCTCGCTGCTTTGGAGAGTGCCTTCACCGGGAGCACACCCTCACCTACATTTACGGGTACTTGTTCTCTGGTAGTTGGGGTATGTGTAACTAAATCTTCACCCATTCAGGCGAATTCCGGCTCTTCCCTGCGGTTTTTAAACACAGGAGCGCTAGGATGGTGCTGCCTATGGACCCTGCCCTGCGCAGCTGGGGGCAGCCGCTGCAGCCAGTCCGACGGGTATGTTTGAGACTGTTTAATGATTCCTTAAAGAATGGAAACATGCAAACCAAATGAGCTATGAGTAGCTTAAATCTCAATGGGGAAGTAAATGGCTACAGCTTAAGAGATCCAACCAGCCCAGCATGCCCGCTGCTGACCACAATTCAAATGCAAGCAGATTCTGTTTCACTGAATTAAACAAGAGTGCTTGTTCAAATATTAGGAAAGCCAAGAAAAAACGTTCTTGGAGAAACAAATCCTGCTGTGCTGGATTGGCTCCATGGACTAACTAATCCGGGATTCTGTCCTAGGAGTCACCAGCACCAGACATCTCCGGGAAAGGTGCAAGACGCAGATACCTCATCTCATCTCCAAACCGTAGGGATGTTAATAGTTAAGGGGAACATTTACAATAAATACATAAGAACTAGGTAGTCTTAAGCGGACACCATCAAAGATGAGAGTTCAACTTCATAAGCTTGAACAGACAACGCAGTTTTGATGACTGAGTTTTCATCTTTGTTAGTGTAATTCATTGGTCTCAATCACATCCCAGCAGGGAAGAGGAGAGCCAGCTTCAAGGGACAGTTATGGGCTTACTAAAAATACACGTCATCACCCTAGGAATACCACGTTCTCACAAGCGACATAGACTGCGAAGCCTGGCTGGCAGCTGCTGCTCATGCGGGATTCCAGGGCTCCAGCAGCCGGGATGGGAGCCGGGACGCGGCGCTCAGCACCGGCTGTGGAAGGGGAATTGTTGGGGGGTGAGAAGAGCATATGCAGGTATTGCGGTTGGCCTCAGCCAGCGCTAATAATCATTTCTATTCATAAGCATAAGAGAGTCAAGTATTCCCACCCCCCCATTGCCATTTAAAAAGTATCTGACCTAATTATTACCATCCCTTTTGTGTAAATTCAGCACTTTGTCAGTCTGAATAAATGTACATTAGCCTTAACATGAGTTAAACAAGTTTAAACAATGAAGGAAGCTTTGTAAAGCTCCCTTGCTTTTTAACTTATTTGACACCACACTAAAGAGCCCATTTAGACTAAAGAGTTCAGCACATTTTGGGACCCATTAAATACCCAGGTTGAGACTAGATATTCCCTTTTTCTTTTTTTAATTTGTCCTACCTAGTTGCTAAAGTCAGCATAATTGAGCAATAAGCTGCTTTGCATTTCTTTAGCTTTGTAGGCAAGTTGAAGAAAGCTACACCCATCCCGTTCAATGCAGCCCTTTCAAAGCTAATAGGGCAAACCCACTTATCACTGCGAAGTGGATATTAAGTGATTCCTCAGAATTACTTTTAATTATAAAAGAGGAAACTCATGGCATAAAAATGTGAGGAAAACGTACACTGTCAAATTGTTTCTATTTTAGCCTAACAACATCTTTCTTTCCAGAGTCAAGTCAGTCAGCCTTTTACAGCCTAGGGAAGAGCATTCTTTGTCTTCTGTTTACAAATTACACTGTACCCCGATATGGACATCTTCTGTCCCCCAAATATAATAATTAAGCCTTAAGACATCCTCATACAGTGGGGCAATAACTTACATGGGAGAGAAGGGAGTGAAAGATTGGACATTCATCCAAGATCACAGAAGGAAGAGGGAAACACCTTCTTACCAGTAACATGGAAAGAGACTGAACATCATGATGTTCTCCCCCATGAATACAACTCTGCTCTTTAAAAACTGCCACAGAGCAAAATAAGTGATCTGTACCGTGACAAGCTACTGGCGTGTCCTGACTCAAATTGCCACCAAATTCAGGATGTGGCCTGGCAGATGGAGAAAGTTCAGCTGGGTGAAGCAGCCTCTCTGGCTGTGTAACAAATGCAAGTCAGCCCCAAAGAGCAAACGGGGCTGCAAAACCAGAGCATCCATCGCCCCGATCTTTCCCTCTTCCCTGCTCTCCTGATCAGCCATCAAGCAAAGCAGTCTTATTTCTGTAACCAGCAGAAATGAAGGAGGCAAGTGGGAAGGAACAAGGGAAAAACTGGGTGAAAAGAGTAGTGGTGCGATCTGACAGATGAATGCTTCTATAAGGGAAAGGGGTTGTTTTTCACCAACTCACACCCTTAACTTTTGAGAAAACCTCTTAATGATGTCATGAATACTACACGAAAATTGAGTTCTGCTGGATGCGTTACAAAGAGCTGGTAGGGCAACATTTTAAAAAGGGAATTTCATTTTACTCAACATCACAGCAAAATTGGTTCTTTCCCCAAAAAGATCTGTAGTCAATTTGCAAATTGAATTCTGTCACTGACCTGTTAAGAGATATTTTAATCCACATGAAGTTAAATGCTTGACAAAACCACAGCTATGAAATTGTTAGCAGTACCTCCACAGTAACTGGGCAGTTGGATGGATATTTAGATTAAAATCCTGGCCTACAGGCAGAATTCCCATCAATTGCAGATGGATTAGGATTCCATCCCTCTTGCTCATTTTGAAGGTTGGTAAAGTTTAAAACACAGAAAAAACCCAACTCAATTATAATTTCTAGCTGTCAGGAAGGAATTATATCAGTTCCATCTTACAGAAGGAAATCTGCGCTGTCTAGCAGTAATCAGTTCCATATTTGTGAAGCCTTCCAACAGAACACTTTTTGTCTATGATTTGTATTCATCTTAGGACATACTGATTTCAGACCCTCTGTGGATTGTAATGTATAAACAGCCCTTTTATTTTTAAATGCAACTAAGAAACTATTTGGCAGGGTCACCACAGTTCTGAATCTTGAGCAAAATATACCAACTGCAACTGGCGTCTAGGCTGCAAAGCAAGCAAGACGGGACACTTAAAGACAATTGTGTTCGTTCAGTTTCGCTAAGAATAGGACATGAATAAGAAATATTTTAATCTAACAGGCATCATATTTTAAAGGGAACTTTAAGCTTTCTTTGGTCAATTTGACAGGCATGTGATGATCTCATGGCATAGAAGTTGGAAACTGAAGCAGAGAAGTTCCGAGATGCCAATAAAATCTCCCAAACGTCTTAGCAAACCGCATGCATTTTCCCACTGTATGCCTCTCAAACTTTGTTCCCCTTAGAGAGAAGATAGTTCTACGATTACTTCTAAAAAACTAGTCAGAGTAAATAAAATTTAAAATATCCTTGCAGAATGAACTGTCCCTTGAAGCTTACTATTCAGTAATGAGAGTTTTATCAGCAGGATGTCTCTAAATTCCAGTCTTTCCAGAACAGATACTAGTGTTCCTCCTCTTCAACTCTACCATCCCTGTGGCTGTTGGGGCTGCCACTTCTTTTCTGAAGGATTTTAGTCTAATTTTCTAGAGATTCAAGGCTGCTACACCCTCACTTGTATCAGCAACATTATAAATCATTGTTTAATTACAATTAAGATTCCCAGAGATATAAAAGCCTTGAAGACATGCTGTTCTTAGAGGTCTTCCAGAAAAACATGGCTGGAGAGACAAGACCTCCAACAGCAATGTGCAAAGAACGGAGGTACTGGAAGTTAGAGAGTAAAGGAGGAAAATTAACTTTCACTGCAGCATGTGGGAGCCAGGAAAGAGCAATCCACCCCAAACCCACCTTTGTCAGCTCCAGGATGGTAGGCCTGCAAGGTTCACTGTCCTCCATGAAGACAAAAAGCCACAGTGTCAGCACCTCCTGTCCTCTTCGCAGATCAGCACACAGCACAGGTGAGCAGAAGTTGGTTCATCAGCTGCAGCAGGGCAAAACAGCTGCTCCACCATGTCTGAGGCTACAAATGCTATTATGGATCACTGGGGACAAGGGGAAAAGGTAGTTTATGGGATATCCTGTGAAACAGCATGAAATATCACATCCAATTTGGTATAAGTAGGGAATTAAGCTGCAGTATTGAACACTGATACCAGGCTGATCTCCACTGAGTCTGAATGTGTGAACACCCTCAGGTTTTCAGTTTTAGAGGTACCAATATTGAAGGGACTGAAGTGTGCAGAGACAGTTGACGGGACCGTAAATCAGGATATATAGCTTTACGGTCATAGAATGGTTTGGGTTGGAAGGGCCCTTTAAAGGTCATCTAGTCCACCCCCCCCATGCCATGAGCAGGGACATCTTCAACTAGATCAGGGTGCTCAGAGCCCCGTCCAGCCTGACCTTGAGTGATTCCAGGGAAGGGGCATCTACCACCTCTCCAGGCAACCTGGGCCAGCATTTCGCCACCCTCATTGTAGAAAATTTCTTCCTTATATCTAGTCTAAATCTTCCCTCTTTTAGCTTAAAACCATTACACCTTGTCCTGTGGCAAACAGGGCCTGCTAAAAA
This sequence comes from Burhinus oedicnemus, assembly GCA_008921705.1. Lineage (NCBI taxonomy): Eukaryota > Metazoa > Chordata > Aves > Charadriiformes > Burhinidae > Burhinus > Burhinus oedicnemus. Next base: position 621,792 of record VFFE01007096.1, read on the forward strand.
GTTTGTCCCCATCTTTCCTGTAGGCCCCCTTTAAGTACTGAAAGGCCACACTAAGGTTTCCCCGGAGCCTTCTCTTCTCCAGGCTGAACAACCCCAACTCTCTCAGCCTGTCTTCGTAGGAGAGGTGCTCCAGACCTCGGATCATCTTTGTGGCCCTGCTCTGGACCCGCTCCAACAGGTCCAAGCCTCTCCTGTGCCAAGGGCTCCAGAGCTGGAGGCAGCACTGCAGGTGGGGTCTCACCAGAGCAGAGCAGAGGGGCAGCATCACCTCCCTCGTCCTGCTGGCCACGCTGCTTTTGATGCAGCCCAGGATATTGTTGGCTGCCTGGGCTGAGCGCACATTGTCAGCTCGTGTCCAGCTTTTTATCCACTGGTACCCCCAAGTCCTTCACCCTTTTCACTAGTGCACATCTGGGCCAGGTTTCACGCCCAGCATTTGATTACTGGTCTATGTGAAGGAAGTTGTTGAATTTCAGTCCAGTTCCCAGTGGGCAGGTTCCACATCACAAAAAAATCCCCCTATTATACAACTGACACTAATTGGATCCTTTTTAAGCTCTTCAGAAGAGAGGCCAAGGCTTGAACATCATGGAAACAGAACTAACTGTTCTGTGAACTCCCCAGGCCAGAGACACATGGATGAAATGCTGTGGGAGACTTATGTGGCATCTCAAAAAATACAGGTTTCAGATTCTAAGACTTCTGCAGTCTTCAACTTTCACCAACATTCAAATTCACCTACATTAAAAGAAAATTAAATTGCCCTCCCCCAGAAAATGCAAACCACAACAAAGCAAACATCCTCCAGCAAACTATTCGCTTGAATCTATTAAAACTTGCCAAGTCAACGTTCCAGTCTCAACTGCCTAACCCAGCCTGCCAACAACAGAAGTGTCAGTTTTTTGCTTCTCTATTTTACATTAACAAAAGTCAATTGTGGCGATGAATTGCATCACATGCCAACAATATATCACATTCCTTCACAGCTGTTTTTTGTAAAGGGAAGGAAAAGACCTCATCAGTCCCTGACAACGCTTCTATAAACCATAACCATTTTAAGAACTCCATCCACAAAGTCAGGATGGTAAACTACTAAACAAAATCCTAGCTAAGTGGCATAGCACGAACTATCAATTCCAGAATAAACCCCAGTGTATATGAAGAATCCATACATTAACCAAATCAAGGTAGTAATGAACTTATTTTAATAGATGAGCACGTCAGATGGAAAAAACGAAGTCACTACTATGCCCCAATGTGCAGGAAAGCCTGTTACCAAGTCAGCAGGCTGGACTTTGCCTAACGTACTATCAAGAAAAGGGAAGCAAAACTGCTTATTATGTTTTCTTGTATTCTTTAGCAAAGTTTTAGCTAAATCAAGAGCATTAATTTAATTCCCCTTAAGATTTATAACTGATTTAAATAAAAGAAAAATCACTCCTATAAAATACTAATAGGGCTTTAACATGTATTGTCAAAACAGCATTAGACTGCAGATAAAGGGGCCTACTATAGTATATCTTTTAGTGCTGTAATTTAATTATCTGTAACTAACAAATAATAAAGGATAATAACGAAGAGGAAAAGAATACAGAAAGGGGAGAACACAGCTGATCACTAGACATGCATACAAAATGTAGCTGAGTGCTTCCTGGAAGTTCAACTAAACCTCAAACTGTTTGATGTGATGCATATGTGCATTTACATCTTTGGAAAACAAAAATGCTTACCACCATATAAATTCTACAACAAGCCAATTTTTAATTATACCTATCAAAATAATAATAAAATCCTAGCAGTTTCATTCAACATGCTTGAATCATGGAGACCACCTATGCAAATATAAACACAACATCTGAATCTCCAGTTAACTACTGCCAATTATAAATGGGGACACTTTTAAAAATAAATTATGAGGCTAATTAATAATTTTCACACACAAAGGTAACAATGTAACATCATACAGTGGTTTTAAAAGCCTCCTACTTTCTGCATTTCTATTCTGGTTAGTTTGTGCCAAGATTATAAAAGCATATTTTAATTTTAAAGGAGGAAGAGAGGAAGGTGAAAAGCTTCCATCCCTCCCTCTGGTCATTTCATGTAGATACTATGGGATTCAAAAATTCAGCCACTAAATCATTGCTATGGAACATTAACATTTTAAAAGGATTCCTGGCTTGGAAAAAAGTTAAGAATAAAAGGTCCAAAGGAAAAGTCCATAAAAAGTTATTCTATTCTAATACTGACAAAATAAGCACTTGTATATCTGTTCAACTGAACATGAAGTGTTATGGTCATATGACAACAGCAAGTTTTATTTAAATCAACATCACAGGGATAAAAAAGCATAAATATAAAAGCAAAACTGAGTGACATACTATGCTTAGCATCTTTCTGTAACAAGCAATTAACAGTCAGATAGTTGTTTGCTGTTAAGAATTTTATGTCAGAAAATAAGACAATGTGTACTGCAGATGTTGTGAAAGCAGCACATCTGAGTTGCCTGCAAAGTGAAAGAGAAACGTTCTCAGAAGCTAACTCCTGCCGTGAAAAGGGTTCCCTCCATCAGCCACCAGTGGGTTTGACTCGCGTGATGCTGGTGCCCAATCGTTTCTCCCTAAAAAGCCAGTTAAGACCTGCCGGCTCCTATTCGGTCACCACACGTTTTTCTCTGACCCTGTGCAAAGGCTCGTATTCTCAAGTAAACTGCTGGATTCAAAATGTCCAATTGCCCCTCAGAGATGTACACAGAACCTTACTGTTTCAGCAGAAAAAGTAAGGAAATTCATACTCTTGTTCCACTGCACTCTGATCCTCTGACAAAAGAAAGCAAGCTCAGACCTGATACTTCTAACTTTAAAACACACACCCCCAAAAGAAGACCCCCAAAAGCTTTTGGGGAGAAAAACCAGCCTTACTATTACAGGCCATCTTTATAGATAATGATTTACAAGTGAATACCCTGTTATTAAAAACAGGCTACAACAATATGTACAATAAGAATGTTGTACAAACATTTTCAAGATTATGCATTCATTCTATCAAAAGGTAAATTACCTGAGAACACCTACAGAACCTAGTTCTACTGAGGGCCTACTTAGCTAGTACAAAACAAAACCATTATTGCTCTTTTTACTGTCAGAAAGTTTAAAAAAGTTTGAATTTCTGTACTAATACGTTGAAAACTATAATTGCAGTTGCAGCAAATATCAACAGAAGAGAACAGTAGGCAGATCCTTCTACCTTCACTCCTGCGACTGAGAACACTAGCTAGTGTGACTAAGAATGACAGCATCCAACTGGGAGAAGAAAAGAAAAATTTTGTGCAAATCATCCATCATTTTAGAATGAGGTCTGGTGGATTCTGGTGATCTATTTCTTATTTAACAGAAGTTGCATGTCACACAAGTTCATTAGCTATTCACAAGTTTATAAACAACTTACAAACTGAATAATTCCAGATAACATCAGATTACAACAAAAGTTCTGTATCAGAGTTGTGCAGAAAAAGCCTTAGGGAAGGAAAGCAGTAATGGATGTTACAATCGGGCTCATCATTGTTTCAGAAATAGTATGCTGTGTGAGTAATCCAATTGGAACACTCTTCCTTTGAACGTTTTGCTGAGCTGTGTGATGTAAAAATAGATTTGTATGCCTCAGATTTCTCCTCACTGTCTGCAATGGATCTCTTCGTAGTAGTAGAAGCCACCTTATTGACTTTTCCTGGTACAGATGAATTTCCATTATCTGATAGAGAGAAAGGAATAGAATGAAGCATGCATAACAGTTTACAATTGATAAAAGTATTTAAATAAAGATGGAAAAAAGTATTCAAAAATAATGTGTACAGAGATGAAATATATACATTTTTTCAGGGCTATCACAAATACATCTGATAATTGTACTCAACATGTTCCTAAGAGCAAACATGTTCCTAGCTTTTAGAATTTATGCTCAAAATGCATTTAGAAATCTTGGAGAGAGAGGAATTCTTTCCTACATGTGTAAACCCCCTGCACTGTAATTCAGAGGACTAAATGTTGTCAATACTAAGTGAAAAATGGCTCCAAAGTCTATTCTTAAGAAAGAAACATGAAAGTATTCCACCACCCTGAAGTATTGTTTAGAAATTAGCTATCAAATGACAAAAGCTAAACTTGTGACATACTGTCCCCAGGGAATCTGTCTCCTCCCTTTATTCTTTGCAAAGTCATTTATGACCAATAACAATGGTCTGCATCATTTTATATTTGGGATAGGAAAATGCCCATCCCTCTGTTTCTGACACCATCTCTCTCAGTGTATTCTATCTACTGCTACAAAAAAACCCCACCAAAACCTCTCTTTCTTAACAACTATTTAATCTTCTCCAAAGTTGAAGGACAGTATTTTAAAAAGCATGTGCCAAGTCTCTTATGCAAAGAAATGAATACATGGAAGTCTACAGAAACTCTGCATATTTAGTTTAACTTCAGCACAATGGCATGTAACTAGCTAGTAGGGAGCCTGTCTGAAAATGCACTTAACCGATTTCTGCATGTAGTCATAGGAATTATATGTGCAACCCTAAATCATCATAGATGAGCCTCTTTTTATATTTGGAGAATGCTGCTTTTAATGCCACCAACAGTTGTCTGGAAAGAATTACCAAATACTGGATTTGAAAGAATGAATATGTGTGCAGCAAGTCCAGAAACCTTAGGGTGCCATGTTCACAAATTAATTCTTATGCTACTGGCATTCCTCAGTCCATGGATTTTTCTTTATTTTTCCCTCTCTCCTCTTAATCTCTTGCTGGTCAATATAACTGCTGCCAGAAACATAAACCAATGACCTGACATTTCAAAAGGCATATTTTCTCTTTTACGCTCTTAGAAAAGAAAAATACATCAAACGTTACTAGAATTACTAGGTTCTTGAACCTCCAAGAGCAATTATAATCATCTGCGATGAAATATTTTTAAAAGTCTATCCTTTATAAAAAGAGACAGTAGGGGGCAGATAAGGCATTTCTGATGGAAATGCTCCCAGCTTCTCACATAGTTTATCTACAGCTCCTCATTTAACTATTCTCAGATTCTTCAAACAAATTATATTTTTTTTCTGTGACTGTAATGTAGATGATTGACTACTTCACACAGAAACCTCGGACTGACTTTGAAAATGTACCCATTCTCGTAGTTCTGTATGAAAACATCAGTATGAACAGGAGACATTAAACAACATACTATATATTATGTTAAGAGAGGGCACCATCCTTTGGACTAAAGGACAGCCAAGTTTACTTATGGCTGCATGACTCCTGCAGGTACATCAGTACATCTTGAAGTTGTGTTCCACTGCTCCCAGTGACATACAGCAAATTAGCAGCTAAAATGGGGGACTAGAAGGCAAGTCATCAGCTTGGGACATTTTAATACACTTCATTAAAACAAACTGCCATAACAGATTTTTTTTGACCACTTGTACTTCAGGAAAACAACTTCGAATTCTCCTCACAATACCTCCTAGCCAAGAACACAGAGATACCAAACCCTCGGCTGTCTCACTGTGTGAATAAGAATCTCTAATCTCATTCACCCAAGTTGGTTCTCACCACCTTAAAGCACAGCAATACTGGAATGACATAAACAAGCAGATCTTGCTTGTTTCCCAGTGCAAAAAAATGCAATGTGGTGAAAAGTGTTTATTATTTTTATTAGCTATCTGCATCACTACAGCACTTGCCAGTCACAAGCATGAGCGGAGACTCTGTTGTTTTAGGTGTTTTGTGAAAGTATAACAAGAAGTCAGTCCATACTCTGGACTATTTACTCAAAGTATAGAAGGATGGACAGCAGATGGGACAAAGGCAAACAGGGCAGAATAAGGAAAAATGGGTAAACAAAAGCCCTTGCACACTTTCTGAGTCAGTTTTGTAGGCTTTGCAGACTGTAAAACAAAGCTCTGTATTAAGAAAAAGTTAAACTGACTACGGTTTCTATTGAATAAGGAGCTTTGTGCATGTTCATGAGGCAGCTTCCTGCTCCAGCTTGTCCTTTTAGGACAGGCTTTTGAAAGAGAGTGTTCTTTGAAACAGTGAGCCACGACATTATGGTTCCCTTGAAAACAGGAGTTGACCTTTTATTATTGAGAAAGATAAAAAAAGGAGGTGAGAGGGTAGCTTCTGAAAACTGTGGTACAAAATAGCCAGAGAAGGATCTCTCCTACAACGTTTTTCAAAGCAGAAGTATTTGTTCACATTTTTCACATTTAGATTAAAGAATAAACACCAACCTGAACTTTTGGTGAAGATAATCTGCCTCTTTTCCCCAGAAGTGGAATTGATACAATCCTTTCCATTCTTAGCCTTTGATGGACCCGGAGCATCTATGAAAGAAAAAAAATGAAATAATGAATCTGCTTAATGACTCAGAAGACTACACATAATTTGCAGCTGTGACATTACCTTCAGCGGTATCTTGCTGAGAAGCTGATTCTGCTGACTTACATTTCTTTGATTTCTGAAACAACACAAGCAGAAATCTGTTAATGTACTGAAAGGATATACAATTCCCAACTTGTATTTGATAGACACACAATTCCATTTAGTACATTTTTAGATCTTCCAGAGTGGAACTCTTCCTTTCACAATATTGCCCCACACTTTTGGTATTATTTCTATATGGAAAAATAACAACCTTGAAGGCACTTTAAAGAAAATCACGCAGGCCGAAACTAATCTGTCTGTATACAATACTTTGGTTTGTATACTTTGCAGGGGGTGTGTGTATGTTATCATCATTAATATAATCTGATACTCTGAACCCACATGGCAGGACAGTAAATTGCACAACATTAAACAGGACGCAGTTAACTGTAATCAATAAAGATGTTTTTCAATAAAAATTTCAGAACATTCCTGCATCTCATATTCACTTAGTTTTATTTAGTTAATTAAAAATCCCTCCTGGGTAACTTTCAATAACTGGGCCCTTTGTTGCAGGATTGCTTGGGAAGAAAAGATGCAAATAGTTAATCTAATTTTTTTAAAAGCATCTGTGGACCAGATTTTCCAAGTTAATTTGCATTTGTCCAGATTAAAAAACACAAAAAAACCCTCAAACAACAGCAACAAGAATCCCATTGCTGGCTTTGATTATGTAAATGCCAGGCTGAAAAAGATGTATTAAAACAGCCATTGGCCTTATTATCACAAGAAATGACTCTGTATACATTCAGAATAGTGTACGTATTTCAAGAAAGCTACGCAAACTCAAAGAAAATAAATATATTTAAATGTGTTATAAAAATTAGAAGAACCCATGCTGTCAAGCATACAATTAATGCTTGAGGAAAAAAATGGCATACCACACGTTGTTGCAAAGCTCAGCCAGAAGATGGTGACAGAGGGTTACTATTCTAAAAGCAGACTTGGCTCTCCTGGTGTCCTTCAGTGTACATGAAAAACCCCTTTTCAAGGTGCTTCCACCTTCGTTATTATGGGGGGATTTACAAAGAAAAGTTACCTCCCGGTATCTGGCATCTGAATTATGAGATGTTTGTAAATATATGCATGCATATATATTATACATAATGAGTATCTATTATACATATAACATAGTTGAGCTTGAATAATTTTTTATACTAGTGCTAGCTGCGTCTTCCTTATGCTTTGTGCTTCCTGCTCCAAATACAGTAGGTCCATTTAGACTGCTCCCCTAGCTGAAAGAAGGAACTGAGGAAAAGGTCTTAACAGCAGTGCCTACAGCCCCCGAACTAGAAACTGCCTTCTGATACCGGGGACTGGAGCTCACAGATCTCAGATTAGAGCGAATGGTGCCAGCGACAGCAGAGAAGACTGGTTCTAGCTGCAAAAAGATCAGCTGGTGCAGCAAAGCAAGGCAGTATTGCAAAAAACCATCAGAACTCGAGGATGAAATGTAAGAGGCCTACTGAGAGATTTGCAAATACTGTACCTGCCTGTAATATAAGCCTCCAATATACAAACAACAAATATTTGCATATTTGCGTAAGGCATATAGAGCCCAAAGACCAAAGTATGATTTCCTTTTGTCTGCCACAAGTGACTGTGCTGACACCGTAACAGACAAAAGTGCTCAGCACACTTAGGTACTACTTCTTTATTGCGCACAAGTTGGGGACAGCACTATCTTTCAGACTATTCCAAGTTATTTGAACCAAAGCTATAGACGCTTTGTTAGGACCACCTTCTTACTGCAAATCGACTGCAAATGACCACTATTTTTGGGGCTGATTACTCATCTACTGAGATCTGCAATCATCAAACTATCTTTAAAATTCTTTCAAACATTTAATTACAAAGTACTGAAAAGAAAAAGAAAACAAAGCATCTGAAGAGACAGCATAAGATTTACAGTATTGCTTTTAGGCCAAAAAGCTATAGGACACTAAGTGCAGAGGCTATGAACAGAGAGGAAACAGAACAGTAAAATTTCTATGAGTAACCATCCTTTTCTTTTATTGCCCAGACGCAATGATGCTGTAGGGATGCAGATTAATAAAGACCCTATGATGAGAAGGAATTACATGCTCACTGGTAAGTAAACAAGTATTTGTTTCAGAAGAATCTAGGAAAACATTTGTATGCCATCTAATCCTACAGCTAGACAGAAATCAAGTGCAGTAACAGGGCTGAGATGATCGACCTCCATCTAAAGTCTCAATTGCTGAAAGTGTCAGACAATGATGCTCTTGAAATTCAACTAAATCTGTCTGCACTCTGGACTGAGTCAACACTGAAGTTTTTGCTTGCTTTGTCATCCTCCAGAATAGCAATGTGTAGAACTGTCATTTGACAGTACAGTACCACAGATCAACTACTACTTCACAGAGTAGTAGTATACAGTAGAGTATACAGTAGAACTGCAATGACTTTATTTCCATGGCATTTTGCCTGGTCAAATACAAGAAAAAAAAAAAGAAATGCAAAGACCTCAACAGTATGGTGGGAATTAGCATCGCCAGTAATCACTAAGGATTATAAGACCCATAAAACATGACACAATGTTCAAACAGTGGTCTTACAGAGTCAGACCAGGAATCTACGTATCCCAACATTTTGTTTCTGACAGTGGCCAGTAGAGGATACTTCGATATCAAAAAACTAATTACCTGCCATCAGGAACTACCATATGAAATACAGGGAAGATTTTTTTGCTCATTACTAGAACTAACGCAACCTCTTTGTTTTGAGCAAAACCTAAAGCATAGCTGGCATACTGTCCATTTTACACATAGCATTGAATTCTGTGATTTTCAGAGCACTATGCACTGCCTGCTAGTCAAAAGAAAGTTTCGGTACATAGTAACTTCAATATGCTATTAGCAAAATATGCACACAATCTCATTACTTTTAAAAGCAGCACTGAAGTACAACACAGCTTACCGAGTAAATCCTCGTCTGCATAAGGATTAGTAAAGCTATGCGATCTAAGAGCAGATTGCATTACAGACAAGAATTCTTGCAATTTTGTTTTAAACAATGTATAAAAAGATTACCTTTTCTAATTTACTTTTAAGTCTTCTATCCTCCATTCTTTTCTTCAATACTTCCACATCTTCTTTATTTCCATTAAGGACAATCACATCTTCCTCTTGAAAGGGAACACCACACTTCAAGGGGAAAAACAGGGGAAAAAAAAAAAATCTTTATGCTGTTGAACTTGTTAGAATTAATACTGTGTTTAAGCCCTCCAAGGAGCTCTCCAATCCTTCCCCTTGCTGCTGTGTCTTTTCCAATAGTTTTCTCTTTTAATAGTGTCTAATATATCCTCTCACCTAAAATGTCAAATGGAAAACCTCAGCTGTTTTTACCACTGAGCAAAATAACACTGATTGACAGCATCCCTCTTCACAAAAAGAAGCATAAATACTCATCTTACTAGTGAATTGTGAACTTTTGGTACCCACGTTTAAAAGCAGCTTGTGTATCAATACTGAAGTACTTTCTGATTTTTTTTAGTTATAAATGCATTTGATTAAAATCTAAGCATTATGCCACTCTGCTCTAGAATTTGTCTTTCAACTTAGTAATACAAGAAACAAGAACTGATAGGAGCAGTTCCTTTACACTGACTAGGAACAACACCAAAGGTGTTATTCCTCTACATGTTTAACAGGCAGCACCAGGGAGGAAAACTTGCTTTGTTTGGATTTTTTGTTTTCTTTTTATATTATTATTATTAAAATGACTATGGGGATAGAAACAGGTCATGAAAGCAGCAATATTCATTAACCCAGCCTTGCATTCTCACTGTCCTTCATCTGATTTATTTAACACTATGAAGTTTCAAAATACATTTATAAATTAATCTGGATAATGCATGTAAGGTGCTTCATGTAATTCCACATTTGTTTTCTGGTTGAAAACACAGATATTTCACTGCACACATTTGCAATCATCTGGTGAAGCCAGTACATTGATTATGATGTTTTCTTTTATAAAATCTCAATTTCCTTTTTTTTTTTTTTGTTATTTTGTTAAATCCAGAAGCTTTCTGTTAATCTGCAAGATTAGTTTGTAATCCTGCCTTTGTCATTACTCTTCTGTTTTCTAAACAAAGGTTTAGAAAGGTTACTTGTGTATTTGCAGTAGGAATTAAACAAATGAAAGGACATATGGACAGTGCTTTGACTACGGTCTGCGCAAGTGATGAACACAGTTTAAAAAATTAATCTGAATACAGGTGGTCAGAGATATCATGAAGGAGAAGCAAGGGTTACGGAGATGCATATTAAGTAAGTTAAGCAGAATAATAAGTCACAAGAAATGGGTGAGTAGCCCAAATTTTTCCATTGCCACTCAATGAGCTAGTGTTAGAAATACCAGGTGGGTATGATCTCAAGACACTTGCGAGTGAGAAGTCTAGAAAAATCAAGACAGACAACCAGTCTTCATACTGAGGTAGGAGCGACTAGCAGCTGTCTTGATTCTAAAGCAGCCCTACACACTCACTTCTAGTGGGGCGTTTTCCGAATACAGCGTGAAAGACCAGCACCCTCCCACAGGCTAGTGATTTAAAAAGTAATTTCTGCAATAATTTTTTTTAAAACATATTCTGTCAAGCATACAAAAATAAGTGGAAATTTCCTCCAAGTACAAGTTTATGTCAAAGGACTCTAATTTCAGTAAATGTTGCATTTTGAAAAAGCAAGCAAATCCAGGTTCCCATCTGGAAAACACAGGTGGAACTATTCTAAAATGAAAAGTATTTACGAGAAGTGGGGAAATAAGACAGTGTCCTCTTTCTGTTCACTGAAACAGGTATTTTTTGCCATGACAACAGCCAGATTATATTACAGAGACCAAACCCTTCTAAATATACTTTAAGTACAGCAAGTTACAGGCATAGAACCAACTCCCAGGTTTCACTAACTCCAGTAGGTAAGATTTGTTGTTGCATCATACATGTGCATCAACCATTTTTAATTGTCGGTACTGCTGGATGCAAAGCTTTAATTTTGATTTTTTAAAAAGCTCACTATCCCTTCATGCAAAAGAGGAAAGATTTTTATCTCAATGTTTGGAAATGCTGAGATAAAAAGCAGAAAGAAATTTCAGTTTTGCAAATTAAGAAAAATTGTTCCTTCAGATCAAGGTCTTCTGGGGCAGATGTTTGTTTTATGATATCACAGGGTCTCCCTTGCCGTACCTTGTTTATATTGGGACTTCAAATACATAGGAAGGTAGTTGCTGTAGTTCCTTGCTGGTTTTGCAGCACCTTGAACAGAAGACTTTCCTAAATGAGATTGAACTTGAAAACTATTCTGAACTGGACAAAAGCATTAGAACAGCAGCTTGCAGATCTGACTGCAAGATTCAATCTGTAATTGAAGTAAAGTGGGTTGTTAACTGAAGGAGATGCTGGGACAAGCAGCATGATTTTTGTCTAAAAGCCCTTTCAGGGTCCAATTATAAAAGCATGTTCAAAACTGTTTATATCTAAATGGCTTAACATGCTTACATCAAGGAATTTTTTAAAGGGTGTGCAGGCATGATCAAAAAGTCTTCAAAGTCTGATACTCATAAATTTATGTACCCTACATATCCCATGTGTATAAACATACATATACACACACACAGAGAAATCAACTTACAAAGAACCAAAACCAAACCAAAGACTTAAACTGACAAGAACAATAAAGGTATTATGAGCTGTAAAAGACATATTAGCTTAGGCATAAATATAATCTTTTAAATGCATAAAAGAAATAGCAAAATTACTTTTTCAAATAATGAAGACCTTTTAAATTTCAAGTAATTTTAATATGGTAGGATAGTTTCTTATCTTTCTTGGAGAATAAAATACATGAGTTTTTCTTTAGTAATAATGAAATCTCAGTTTAAGATGATTTCCCGGATTGTACAGTTCACAGTTTCTCCTTAAGTTTCAGCTACATAAAACAATGGTTGTACCTTATTTCTTGCTGTAAACTACTTTTGATAGTGATTTTTTTTTTTTGTACAGCATCTAAGATGTGGTTCCATCCATGACTACTCCGGCCTTAATACAAATAAACAACAGGCAAACATCTAAATGTTTCCATCAATGCTACAGTTTAATGGCTTGTGAGAAACCTGAAACCTCTTTCCCAAATTACAAACAATAAGTTAACTCCTACAGTCCTCCTAAATATGACCATTAATAGGAAATGCATAAAGACACGAATACTTTTCCAAAACAATTCCCACCAGATTATGGAACATGTACGACCACAACCTGACTGTCCCTCTTTAAACAGGCTGGTATTTAAAAAGAGGATTGAACACACATCCTATTCAACCACAGACCATATCACCGTTCATTTACCAGCCGCACAAGCTCATGCATTAAAGATTATTGTCTCCTGTAACAGTTAACTAAAAACATGTTTTAAGAGAGATACTCTTCTAGAGGTTTATTCATTAGAATATCAGTAGTATAAGATTTGATGAACACAATTTTTGACATTGCCACCCTACTCGGACATACACTGAGGCAAAGATTAAATGATAACCTGGGAAGAGTGGAAAGTCTCCTACATACCAATTCACAGAATGTGAACTTTCACTCAGAAGTTGTAGCACCTACTACAAAAATACTGTCCAAGCAGACGCTTGTATTTACAGAGCTTACCTTAAAGTCAATGATAATTTTGTATCTGCCATACCTGCAGCTGTGCCCTAATTTACTTTGAGGTTTTCTCTCTATTTCTTTCTGACCACCATGCTATTTTTATCTGAATGTGTCGAAAATACACCAGCCTTCTTACTTGTTTCTAGAACCCCAAAGCTTCCTAATTCCAGTAAACTTTTCACTTACTAAAAACCCTGAGAACCTTTATAAAAGTAGTAACACAGTAAACATTCCATTTCAGAAGGAGATATTTCATTTATTATCTTTTAAGCTTCCAGCTACTAAAAATGACCAGAGGCAATTCTTTGCTATACTTACTGCTGCACATTGGAAAGTTTCAGCATGCAAACAGTTAAGAACCGGGGGAGGAGGAGGAGGAGAGAGTTCGTTTCCTTTCCAGTCCTCCTCATCCAGCATGCTCAGTCAGCAGTGCAGAGGTTAAAGCCTCAGAGGTAAAGCAATACTATTTATAATCATCAGCAAACATATCGGAAAGTCTGATTTCAGTCCTTTAAAGGCTGTCTCAGAAAGACTGGCAATAGAAATTTGGATTAGCTCAAGTTTTCTCTCATTCCCGTGAAGCAGAGGACATTTCTGAAGCTAAACAGCATTACTGCAGAATAAATATGCTAAGCATTGCGGGAAGCCAGACGAAGTCTTAAATGAAAACATTCACGTTAATGTTTAACCCCTTTCACTTACGTGAGATTTCTACACAAGCGACAGAATGAAGAATGCTGTCTGAATTCTGCTGAAGGACAATGGGACTCTATTTATTTTTATTATGCTGCCGTCTCCTGGCTAATTTTGTACAAGGTAAGGCTGAATAGATTAGATTGTAGGACTTCAGGTTTTTGCTTTTCCTTTATCAAAACACAACACGTTTTAATCTTTGTAAAGTGACAAATATTTTCCCTTCAGAAAGACCATTTCACTTTAAAAAACCCTCAAATCTGCAATAAGGGTAATGAGTTTGGGTTTTTTTGTTTACTTAGTCATAGATGTACAGTAGGGTGGAGGTCACTACTACTAGTGTTGTTTGTATTATAAAAATCACAATACTTACGAATACTTGTTATGCTCTGTTGCAAGCAACGTAAGTTATAGGGCTGTAAAATTAGCAGTTTAAATAGCTTTCATATTATTTGTTTTAAATTGTTACGAGGTCAAATACACTACGCAAGAAAAAACACCAACAGGAAAACAGAAAAAAATAGCAAAGATGAACAGGTAAACCTCCATAAATCTGTTTAATATTTATCAATAAATACTGTTGCAATATTTTAAAGTAAGAATGCTTTAAAATTTCTAGGAAAGTATTAACTAGGTTTGATGAAGAAATTTTTTCTTTTACTTGATGCATGTCACAACACAGAAGCAGACTCAGCATACTTACCCCAGGCTTAAGCAAAAAGCAAAGCAAAGTAAAAACCAGTTAAAAGCGCTAATTTTAACACAAAGTTTTTAAGAGGCCTGAATTAGTATTCACTTGCTTATAAAATGTCTACAGTAACACCTGCATAAACAACTCTCAGACAAAAAACAGACATAAAAAGATTTAGAAATAAGGAGTTAATGCCTTTTAACCATTTTAGTAGAAGCTGAAGTATTCCTAAGTCATTTGCTTCACTGAATTATGAAGTCATATGAACTAAATTTTATCCAAACATTAATATTCGGCAAATACAAAGAGTACAGACAAAATAGAATATTTAGAGGTGCAAGGATGCATTCCAAAATCCTATGGTAGGAAGAAACAGCGATGTGTAAAATGATTTGTTATTATGAAATGCACAGCAAAGCATATAGCTAATGGCGTCTTGATGAACTGAGGTGATATTTCACAGGCTTATTTCTAGGCATAAACATAATTCCACTTTTCTCTACAGTTTACCTTTTTAGTTGAGATGGAGGGGCTTAGGCTTGTAACAAGAATTTTCTGTTAAGTAATATCCATAAAAGCAGCCACAAAGATGCCTGAAAATCCCTACAAATAGGTTGTTTCCTGAAGTATGTCAAACACTGCTCTTGGCACTTCTAAAAATTAAGACAACTTCATCCACCAGATTTAGAAAACCCATCCCTAACATAGAAAAGGTTGAGTTTCAGAGAGACATTCTGATAACAGTAAATGCCTATAATGGCACTCTTGCATAATAAAACTAAAAGGCAAGATAGGCATAGATTGGGTTATGCCTGGACAGTGGATCTTCTCAACAGTATGACACCTTGCTCTTCAAGGGCAGGAGGAAATACAGTAGCATAGTCCTTGACAGCAGACAATAGCATAGGGGCTGGAGGATTCTTCTAAGTGGCAGATTTCATACTCAGTGGGACTAACAGCTGCAGTTCTAGCTGTAAATCTGGTAAAACACTAGCAGAAAGCCAATGCTTTCATTCTATAACATACCCTGAGGCTGAAAGATGTCAAATTCTGTTCTTGTAGGCAAGGCTTCATCATTTAGTCATTTTCCAGAAACCCGTTAACACTGGAGAAGGAATTGTTTCTTCTCACCTGATAATGGGGTGTTTGCGTACTTTTCTCTGCCGCATAAAATACAGCTTCTAGATGCTACGCAGTTCAATAGGAAAAAAACCATAGTAAACACTTAACAACCTGAAACATCCCTGGAAGCTACTATTTGAAGGGTAATAAAAATTTAAGTGTATGAAACAGCTTATAGCTTGGTTCCCTAGGGAACTATCCTTTGCAACCTGTCCACAAAGATGTATTTAATGAAAAAAAACCTGATGAGCGCACTGATTCTGTACAGATATTCTATATTCTAAGCAGGTATAAAGTCCCAAATATTTCTGTATCTGTCTTCAGTGTAAGTCTTATGTCCAGAATGAACCTTCCCTGTGATGCACCATAGAGATCACATCAGATTCACTAATTCAGAGAACCCTCAATGCTCCTCCTGTAATTATTCACTCAGAATGAAACAGTTTTTCTGACTCCAGGTCCACAAAATACCAGTGCTTCCCTAACAGATGCTCCCTCTCCCTAACTTCTGCTATTGGGTACATAATGGCCCTTATGCAAACCTATTCTCAGCTCTGCGAGTCAGCTGGTAGCAGGCTACAGCACTGGCGTATTTCATTTTTACTATGAAAATCCTGGCTTTCACCTTTCAGTGTTCATTTTCTCCTCCTTTCCACACAACATTGAAAGGCTGATGTGGATTTGGTTTGCTGAAGTTTTTCATTCAAATGGATGAAAGACTCACATCGAGCTTGTTTACCCAGTAAATGTATCCCTTAGGAGCTGTGAAAGAAAAAAAAATATTCTTCTGGGATCTGATTTCCAAATGTTTTTCTTTGGCCTATGCATTCAACGCAGACTGAAGAGCACTGCTGACAGAACACAGAAGCAAAATGGATGAACCCTCCACCTAACATACAACTCCACTTTCTGGAATGCTAAGTGGAAAAGAGGCATTCTTCCAGCATGAAATCCAGTGCATACCAGTAAGGATAATAAGATAAATACATTCTTTCCCAACAGCGTAGTAAGATTTTTAAATTGTGGTATTACAGAGTATCCATTCTCTTGGTTCAAATTCTGTATTTTTAGTGCTTTTAAAATTCCATGCCTCATTTCTACTTTAACTTCAACGCTCTTTATTTTCAAGCTTCTAAGGCAGATGTATGCTGAGGTTTTCATTACGAAAGTATTTTTCACTTCTTTCTAATGAAAATGTAGAGCCTTCTAACCACAATAGCATTCCTATAAAAAAAACTACCTTTATAAAAATATACTTGTTCTCTGTTCCTATGTAATGACAAATATGTTGTGATGGTGACAGCATGAAATATTTACAGGTGAAATACAAGTTTTGTTAAGAACAAATTCATTTAATAAGGTTAATTTTCTTTAAAATAAAAATTTTTCTTAATTTAACTATTAAGCTTAACGGCAGTTGATGGACCATTACCCCAACCCCGGAATTTTCTCTAGGAAGCTCTATACCAAATGCTTCAAGGATAAAGACTTCATGTAATTGCTGTGGGATTCAGGACTGCTGCACTCTCATTCTTCTGACTTTTCAACAAGGTATACGTAAGAAAAAAATCACTATGAAAAAACTCCAATGCCAATACCGATGTAAATTACAGTTATCTCTGAATGCTAATACCGGCAGTACTGTATTTATCTCGGGATACGCACATATGCTAAAAATAAGAAAAGAGCGTTGTCTGCATGTTTTGTTTTCCAAAGCACTAGTACAAAGATGTCAGAGAAAAAAAAAATAAATCTCTCAGTTAGAAACATTTGCTGACTTTATAAGGATAAAACCTGGTGTATTTTGTGGATCACATTTTAGTTTCTTCCTTTTGTTTATTTAATAAATTTTCTGCTGATTTAATTTACTGAATTCTGGTCCTCTGGCAGAACTTAAGGTTTCCCAGGCCTTACAGAAATCTCAGCAGCAGCCGTCCCTTAGCACACAGTGCTCACACGCTTTCCTATTCTAAAGCTAGACCTTGACCAACCTATGGCACTGGACTCACCTACTGGCAAACACATTGCCTCAAAGTAGAAGAAACTTCTATCCCATGGGCTAGCCCCCTCCTTGCTTAAGTAATGAAGTGTACAAAGCCATTTTGGGTTCTTTGGATAATTTTGTTTGTTCCAAAAAGACTGCTTCATGGCTCTGCAAGTACCATTTCCAGTGGTCGAGTACACTGCAGCACGAGCACGCACACGGGCAGACACAGAGTCCCTCTTGGTAACTGGAAATAGAGTAATCTCAATGTTTATAAATGCATTTCTAACATGTCATCTATTAAAAAACAAAAAAAAAGTCAGAAAGGTTCTCTCCCTCTCTTTATCTCACTTCTCCTTTCAGATAATCTGAACGCTTAAACAAACTATGATGAGAAGACAGTGTCTGGAAAATAAAAGATGAACCCACTTGATGCAACCAAATCAGGATTTTTAGTGTGCATTGCTGTCTGTATGTTCATCTACACTTTTATATACCTAAAGGATATGCTTTCTGAAGAGCCAAATGAACAAAAATATAATGCAAATATAGCAGAGTGTGGTTTTTACCCAGATGAACTCTGTTCAGCTCTTTTTGTGGGGAAAACCGCTGCCTTTAAAATTGGAAGCTTTTGTCAGAATACCTACCAACCTAAAACACTCAGCTGCATTCATACGTCGTGCAACTGCTCCATGGTTTTGAAGACTCTGCATTTTATCACAAGACCACTGTCAGATGAAGAAGGAAATTTCTCATTGGCATATATCATCACAATTCACAAGGAGTTGGAAATGTTCATAAAGCTGCTAAGAGCTATTTACATGCCTCAGAATATTTACTGCATACATGTTGATGAAAAATCACCAAAAGATTATAAAGCTGCTGTACAAAACATCGTTGATTGCTTTGAAAATATTTTTATTTCCTCAAAAAGAGAAAATGTTGTTTATGCAGGATTTTCAAGATTACAAGCTGATATTAATTGCATGAGAGATCTAGTTCATTCCAAAATTCAGTGGAGTTATGTTATTAATCTCTGTGGTCAAGATTATCCCATTAAAACAAACAAAGACATTATACAATACATCAAAAGTAAATGGAATGGTAAAAATATGACTCCCGGGGTAGTCCAACCACTTCATATGAAACACAGGACACAGATTAGTTACAGAGAATATGTACATTCTGGAATGTCATACGTGTATCCAACGAAGAATATAAAAGCTAAACCTCCATATAATTTGACAATATATTTCGGTAGTGCCTATTACATACTCACTAAAGAATTTGTAGAATTTACATTGACTGATGCACGTGCAAAAGATTTGCTTGAATGGTCAAGAGACACGTACAGTCCGGATGAACACTACTGGGTCACACTGAATCGTTTAAATGGTAAGATATATGTTATTTCTACTATGAATAATCCCTGGACCAACAGCATTGTAAGGTCTCTGACATGGAGAGATAGTGAGCTCCAATTCAGAGCTTAACACCACCACTTAACTGAGTCGCACTGCATAAATATAGTGATTTCTTCAGCCTTGATGCTGCCCTTTCAAAAAGTCACATCTCCTGATGGCTGAGAAACAAAGCTTGATTCCAGAAAACTACTACTTATGGTGCAGACCATTAGCTACAAGGCTAGAAAAATGGTGAGCAAAAGAGTAAACATTTTTGCTACGTGAAAGCTCATGCTCCCAAGGAATAAAAAAAGCAATAAAACTGAGAATGATGTGGCTACATTTAAAGAGCCTTCAGCAGTGAAAATTTTCCCTGTAATAAGTAGAAAGAAATCTTATCAGAACCTTATGTTTTCAAAGATGCTCCAGGGGCTACACCCAATGCAGACTGGGAAGGAAACATACGAGCCATTAAATGGAAAGATCAAGAAGGAACCATACACAAAGGCTGCAAAGGTAATGTGAATTTTGATCATGAACTCAAATTCGATTCACTGACTAGCATTCATTGCAAATTACGCATTAGGCTTTAAAATACCTATTAATTGTGCCTCAGTGGTCATATATATTTTATTTTGGAAGTATCATATTTGATACCCTACTAAATTACTCCAGTGTATCCAATCTAAATAGCTTCTGATATATTCTTGCAAAGATCATCACAGTATCCATATACTGTGATCCGCTCTTTCAACCTCCAATTACCAATGCATTGACTGATCAGTGAAGAGTAGAGGGTTTACTTGACAAACATGTTGTCAGATACTTTCATCAACATTGGGTTAAATCTCTTCAATTTGAACATTAATAAAAAAGGAGAATAGTGCTGACCACATGGAAAGCATGCAAAATAAATTTAAAATATGTAACTGTATAAACTTAGCACAGTAAAGTACTGCATGATTAAACAGGTATCCACATAGAAGTAGAGATCAGAACTTGAGCATGCCCAACTTCAAGACACAATATTAAGCAGAGCAACGTGTCAATGAAGCAGCTGGAGGTAACATGTATCCATTTGTGTAAAATACAAAACTAAACCCTCACCTTTATTTTTAAAATCTAGCATTATCCTCTAGATATATTTTGATGATGCTGTATATGAAATCAAAGGGTAGTTTTTGTTAGTAACACTATAGAGTGAAACTTTTTTTTTTAAAAATTATTCTCTCCAGCTTTCTGCTGCTTTCAGATACTTTCAATTTCTCTTTGCAGGTCATTACATGAGAGGTATTTGTGTCTATGGACTAGGGGATTTGCAGTGGATTATTGAGTCACCTCATTTGTTTGCCAACAAATTTGAGCCTGCAACATATCCACTTGTTATGGACTGCCTAGAGAGACGCTACAGGCTTAAAGTACTGCACCAGGCAGAAGTCCCAATAGAAGATCACTGGCGTTTTCAGGAAGAGAACTATTTCAACATGAAGCTGAATCTTTGAACTTGACTAACATCTAAACAAGCGTTCAAACTACGGATAGAAACCAATAACATTTTTAGCCACAGACTTCACTGTGTGCATTACAGCATGAGGGTAAGCACAATACTGTACTACCAGTCTGCCAGTGAAATAAACAGTTTTTATTTATTACAGTAAGATAAAGAGCAACAACTGCTAACACACTAATTCTCAAAGAAAATGACATGTCTAAATCTATAACTTACTTAACAAGGAGGAAGTTCATAATCCTTTAAGTGACTTATTTAACTGGAAAAATACATATTCATCATGTCAGCAGCCAAAAGAAGGACTAACTGGTATGAAAATACCAAATGGAAGCAATGACTGAACAAAGATTACATATGAAGAGCACAAGTTAAAGTCATGTCTACTGTATGTCTTATGAAATAGATTATTTTCAATCATGAAGTTCACGTTAAAATTTCACAGCTTGTAGATAAACAAGTGACAACCAGTTTCAGACAGTCTGTTTCACTGTTGTTGGCTTTTTTTGGTTTGGGTTCCCCCCCCTGCTCCATGGCCAGCTGCATCTCTAATTTCATTGTGTAGCATGGCAACATCACTCTTGCACTACTCAGGCTTTGCTCCTAATGAAAAGGGGGTGTGTGCCAGTAACAGTAGTAGGGGTCCTGCATTGCATGTCTACCTTTAAGGCCCTGTTTCTGACTCTCTGCAGGAGCTTAGGGCAGGGAGACATGGGAAATTTGTGGCCAGGGAACAAAGGAAAACTGAGTGAAAAGCCATCTTTCAATCCCAGTGTACCTGAGTGAGGGAAACAAAACTTCCCTGAACCTTGCAACAGTGCAGCAATTGGAGAAAACGCCTAGCAGTAACCAGGACAAGCATCTCATTTCCCAAACCCTCTGCACACCAAATGCAGCACTCCCTGGTCTACAGTAAGGAAGTGGCTTTCAACACACAACACAGGAAAAACCAGGGAACAGTAATAAAAAAAAGAACAAGGATCCAGCCCTTTTCCAGGCAAGAGTTGCTCTTTCCTCTTCAGGACTCTTAAAGTAACCCTTTCACTTGTGCACCCAAAAGGATGGGGGGAATATGAGGAAACAGAGAGGATATATTTGGTGGTCTTTCATACAATATGACAACTCTTCCACAGGATTAAAATTCTACACCCTGTCTCCAAAGGTCTTTAGTTAGGTGATACTGATGGAAAGAGACTAGGAGAAACCTGCATTGTGAGAAGTCATTTCAAATTGTTCATCCTTCTAAAGAAGTATTTTGGTGAGAATGCAGATTAAAGTTTCATTTCAGTAAATCCAAATAAACTCCCAATTATTTTGCATGAACTCTGACGGGAACTGTTACTTACCAGCTCACTTGATCAGAAACTACAAATTATAAATAAATGTCTGGGGGCAATTTCAATTTAGAAGTAAGCTTCAATATGCACCCAAAAGACCATTCAGTTTTTACAGAAAACCTGGCAGATCAAGCGTTTTTTCCAAAAAAATCAAATGAGTCAACAAATGACCTAACAATAGAACACGAAAGTTTCTTATTACAAACTTATTCCCAGGTTCCTGGAACTGTACTGCTCATTTTCCCACACGAGTTTCTTGGAAACATAATTTCTTTCAAATGAACTTTAACCTAAAGAAAGACCATCTGGTCCCTATTTGTTTACAGAAACTTACAAACTCAGCCCATAGGCTTGTACTCAGTTTCATGTATAATCCAGAACTTGTAGATAAATATTGCTGGAGATGCTTTTTTATGGAGGGAAATAAAGAAAAGAAAAAAAAAAAAAAGCCATGCAGTATGTTCACACTGAGCTTGTTGAGAGTCCCTCTGAAAACCATTACTGAAGCTAATGGGTCTCTGGCATGTATTAATCATAGCAATATTCATAATTAATCTCTCTCCAAACCACACCCATCCATTGCAGGGCACTGCCAGCATTTATCCACTCCATGTTGTCTTTTAAAATGTGAATGGAACATTCCTCATTACCATCATTGCAGCAAATCCAGTATCTAGCTTTCACCTTTTATCACCATTACACAGAACAATTGTTGTGTCTCACTTCTGAACTGAATTAAAAGGATAGATTCAATAGCAAGGTGCTATATAATATGAGCTTGTTTTGCAGAAACTGAACCGTAAAACTGGGAAAAAAATCTGCACAAAACCTCCTCTTAAAATATAATTCAGGTATGACTTTACCCATGTTAATCCAGGAAAAGCACTGGAGCATGATCCTCCTTGTTTAAAATACAAAATCCTTTAAGGAAAGTGTTACATATATAAAACCCCCAGGAAAATCATAATTAAACCACCCCATTCTCAATCATTAAGAAACAGTATTCTACTCATTACTCTAAGTGACCATAACCACATTATATTCTTGAAAGATTTTTTTACTTCTAACAACAGTAAAAAATTAAGTAAGAAAACTGTGAAAGCTGAGAGCTTTTAAACATACATAAAAAGCGTTCATTAAGTTCTGTACGTGTTATCATGAGTAGGTCAATCACAACTTTTAGACCTCAACAACCGACATTTACTAACATTTGGTGACTGTTGATCTAAGAGCGTATAGTGTCAATGTGACCTTTCAAGGAAACGCTACGCTCTATAACATACTGCACACACACTAACGCTGTATCTGAAAGATGCATGCATAATTTCTGTTTCAAAAAGCCCAAGGCACATGTTCAATAGCTCTATATCTAAGTTAAACATTTGATTAAGTGTTTTATATGGCACAGACCTTAATAGTTAGGTTATTATTTCAAGTGTGTATTAAAGTCTGTTGACTCTGAAAACAATTGCAAAATAAATCTTAAAGTGATACAAGAAATTACATTTTAAAATGTAATCTTGTCCTTAACTTCCAGAGTGACTACCTGAACTCCCAGAAGGATAGATTCAGTAACCGCTATCCTGTCTCCAAACTGCCTCTAGCACACTATTACACCAATAGTAACTCCTTAGACAGGAGCGTCAACATTAGAAATTGGTAATGCTGCCTTTTTTTAACCCCGCAAAAGTGAGGTTAAATAGATGCTATACACTGTTAGGTAATTCTGTTATACCATCATTTCTAAAAGCGTAATTTTTGTCAAGTAGCAGACCTCCAAACAAGAAAGCACCAAAGATTGCCCATGCAAGAATTGGGAAGCCAGTTAGAGCAGAAGTTCCAAAACATTTAATCCCTTTGGGCCCCACCAATGTCTACAGATCAACACAGATTAGCACCAATTTACAATCTTCAAGATCCCGTCGAATACCAAAAGATTGAGTAGAAACAATCTTGCTTGTTCTTTTAATTTTAGTGGTCTGTTGGAGAATTAAACACAACAACAGGTGGGAACATCCTATTCAGAAGTGCAAATTTTACACTGACAATTTCCATGTCGCATATAATTCCTCCTGAAGAACAGCAAGCAGGAGGCAGCAGAAAACTCCTGATCTTCAGGGCTTCTGCTACAGAACACCTATCACCAAACTCCGTTATCTGAAAGCAAAGTTGTTTTTCTTTCTACTGATTGAAAAGTCCTATCGTGCACATTTTAGCATGTGACTTCGTATTGATAGTTTGAATTTTCTCTTCTTACTGTACAAAACCTCAGAAATATGGCTCAAACAAAATACACTTCTGTGTAAAGAGGTACTGTTTTATTTGTGTTCATAAGTTGCTTGTCTTAGACAAAGGTCTTTCTCAATCCTTTTCAGTCTAAATAGTTAGAAGCTTCAAAATTTGTCCCAAGCACTTTATCTAACAATCTCGCTCTCCAACATAAACCATGACTAAAAAAATTCTCATTGCTCTTTCAAAAGTCTTTGGCCAGGGAGTTTTATATTTTAGCAAGACAGTTCAAAGCATTTACCATTCAGGCAGTAAGAGACAATCTCTCTCTCTCTCTCAACACTGCTACAGTGTCTGACTGTTTGTTTGCCTTAAGAGTTTTCACATTTTAATGTTATTTTTAACTTGAATCCTTCAGCATACTGCTACTTAAGATGTGAAGCAAGAAAGAACAGTTTACTTCCAAGGGAGGCAAGTCACTTAGAAAAAGTCCTCACACATTAATTACAGTTGCCTCACTAGAAGTCCTCCATCCATGACAGTTTCCTCTCACGTTCTTGCACCTTTCCCTAGTACCAATACAGTTGTTGTAACAATTCCAGTAAAAGCAGATAAATACATATATTTAATATTGTCAGCTCTTCACGTAAAGTTTCTATTGGGGCAAAAATATGGGTTTTTTGAAAGAGAACTCTGACAGAAAGACTGCTTCATCCTCCCTGTACCTAGACTCCATAAAGCCTTTCAAATCTAGTACTACAGCAAGTACTGTCGAGATAAACCAAAGAATGCTGAATTCTTCATCTTGGGGTTTTCCATTTCTTTGAATTAGACAAAACTGCATACGCATTCAATTTTTTCCTAACAATTACTGTGATCTGCCTATCGCTGGACAAATGGATTGCTTTATTTCTTGTATGAGCTGCCACAAAAAAAAAAAAAAAAAAATGAGAAGAAAACTGAGCAGTGGCACAACTGTCTGTGGGACTTTCCACAGAGTGGTAAGCATTCCCACGAGCCAAGCCAGCAGGCCTGGAAAAGAAGCAATCCTCTGCTCTGAGCACAGGAAAGTAATTTCCTACAGTTTCATGAAGCACAACATTTTGTGATATGCATCTCGTAGCATATGAATACACGTTCATTATCTAGTTTAGATGATATAAAGTACATGAGCATGAAGGCGAGGACTGCAGAACTGCTGTTTGGGTTGCTGGATATCTGTATTCTCTGGTGAATGTTCTCACTGCATCATTACAGCATCTGTTGAACAAAGCCCTGTGGGAAACTGTTGCTGTTTACAATTTAGCAGACTATCAAGACTGCTCTGTAGGCTTGTAAGTGAAATTAATGCACAAGAATAGCTTGTTTTGAGCGAGCTTTCTTGAATCTCACATTAGTGAGGAAGAGAACTGCCATACAGCTTCTAGATTGACACTTCTCCAGTTTACATCCGTGCTATAAACCTCATCCCCTGAGATGAAGCGAAAACAGATTCTGCTAGCTGGAAGAGAGACTGAATACACAGCATAAACAAGCAAATACAGGATTATTATTTTTCAACTACTCTTATCGTGCCACTCTCTGGACTCACATAACAGTATCTCTGCACACACAGATGTGGCAGGGGCACGCAGGGACCAGCATCTGGGCACATACTGACCGACAGAAGGTGTCAAGGCCATGAAAAAATAAAAATGCTGTGGCTCACATATTGGTTCAAAAAACATATTGTAATTCTTAAAATACAGCAGTTAGGACCAGTAGAAACATGTATGGCAATCCACAACATTCAAACATTCTGTACATCAAAAGTTTTTTTCGTTTTGACAGAGCATGTATCAGAAGAGGATTCCATTTATTAATAAAAAATTTCTAATCCTAGCATACGCACGATACACAGCACTTGATTTTTTTCTTCTTCATTAGTTCTAGTTCATTTTACTACGTGCCCCATTGCTGCATAAAACTAGAAAGTGCTGTGGGAATACTGCTAATTAATGCTTTGGATATAAACAAACTGTTCACTACCAGAAAGCATGGCAAACAGTTCCCCGTGATCCTATTTAGAAGCGTTCTAGTGCCCTTCTTGATTCTCAATACAGAATGAGAACATTATCAGTATATATCCAAAAATCTACCAAATCTCTCTTAGACCTTAATCAAAGGAAATGTGCAGTAAAACATGTTCTCCCAGATGTTTACCATTGTCTTTGTGCACCAAAATCCAATAACGAAAAGATGACAGACTAGTATATTATATCCACATCATTATTTTTAGAAGCATCCTTCTGAATATTGTGAAGAATTCACATGTATGTGAAAACAGTTGCATGCAAATATGAAGCTATGATAAATACGATTATTAAAAAAATCCGGAAAACATGTGGGATTCATTTAGTTTTTATAAGGTTATCAGACTGGCCAAACCATGGAGAAAACATCTCATTTCTGCGTTTCATAATCAAGTTACATCCATCTATCAACAAAAATTTAGATGCAAACAAAAAACCTCATTAAAAATAAATTAGTATCCGGCAACAGGGAAGCAGAGCCATTAGGACTAAAATGGTATTCTATAGAACAAAATTAGCACTGAATGCAGTAATAAAAGGCTAAATCTAACAGTATTCCACATCACCTGCAACAACTTCTTACCAAGAAAGTTTTTCCTTCACAGGTCTTGTTTAATACAAATATACTGTATGTTTTATCAAATATCAGGGTATTTGCTGAAAAATAACTCTGCCTACATGTGGCAACTATCACCACAAATCTCACTGATAATAAAAGTAGTGATAGGAAAAAAGAGAGTATTTGCAACTTTTATCATTGCCCCTAGTTACAAAGAACCCAATATAATGAGATCAAACCAGCACTGTAAAATGAAATGCAGTCAGTATTTTCTAGAATAATTCATGCAATTGCTGGAAGTTCTATGAATAGTTGCTCCAAAAGATAGACAATAGCAAATTTCCTTTAAATATACAGAGATCAAAACATAGCCTGAAAACGTAATCAGTTTAAACACACGGACTGGACACTGATAAACACAAACCACATGCACTCAGGAAAAAAAAGCCAACCAAACCAAACACCAAAAACCCCAAACCAAAACCAATCACCTTTTTTTAAAACCAAAATTATAACCAAATATTTGAAAAAATGAAATTTGTAAAGTACTTACTGCAAAATCAAACTGTCTCGGAGAACAAAAATATTCATTTTTACAACTACATATTTTTATTAAAAGAGGCCACACAGAATTACTTCAGGCCAACATAAAACAGAACTTTTACAGTTCTGAAGTTCTGCTTCAATTTGCATATTCAGATAAAAAAAATACTTTACGATAGTGGGTTTGAATGCAATTGTACATATATACACAGAGGCATGTACCTATATCTATATAACTTCCACAGATAGATATATGTGACCCCACTGCTACTAAAGCTGAAGAAAACCTCACCTTGTGACAAACTTCTGATTTAATTTCTTTGAGAGCACGTTCAGAGAACACACAGCCACAGTTTCTCAAGAAGCAAAACCTTCAAAGAAAAGACAAGACATGCAATCGTTTTCAAGAAACCCTCTGTCTAGAAGATATATGTGCAGCTCTGATTTAACACAGAAACAACACTGCAATGGGCTAGCAGGACACAGCTAACTTTCTCTTTACAAATTCTTGCAGCTAATCAAGGTATCAACACTGTTAAGTAGGCACTTATTAATTTACACAACATAAGAATTGAATTAAACCACAACAAATATTTTGTTATTTCATTCTCCATGTGATTTATGACAATCTCTCAAGGGGATCTTAGCAAAACAGAAGCTCTTGAGGTGTTTTTGTACATTTGCTGTAGATGTACACAGGCGTCTCTGGAATCTTCACCACAATCTGTTTTACTTCAAAGTTACACTATTTCAATGGTTCCGCATTCCACCAAGCTTATTTGTTTCACTTACTCTGAGTCAAGCTCTCCAGCAAAGCTGTCACAAGCAACCCTAGCCAGGGTCTGTTCTCCCATGTCTTTCCTGTCCACATGGAAGATTCTTGCAAGACTGTGTGAAGAACTATGCATGCGGTTCGTGTGATCTCCCTTTCCTGAGAGCTACTGTTAATCCCTTCCTCTCTGTCACCCTCAACTGAACCAAAAAATACTAAGGTGGCTCTGGTAAAAATGGGTTTACTTTGCAGGTTCCCTCTTTAATTCCACCCGAGCATCTCCTGGCTAATCACTCCCTGGAGAAAGAAATACTTCACAACTATCAAGTTAAGAACCCAGCCTCTTCTCATTTATCAGAGTTAACGTGCACAGAAAAAGAAATTGCTAATTTGCCCACACCAGGATCCAAAGAAATGTCCTTCTTCAGCTCTCCCCCCCCAAAAAAATAAAAAATTCAATATCATTGCAGGTTTAGAATAGACACACAATCCATCTCCATTCTGATCTTAACACACAGAGAGACAGAATTGCTTCATGGGACACAAAGGGAAGTCTCGCCCAACCTCCCGCTACTTGCCCATACCAATCTCCTGTGGTTTAGCCCCCAACTTTTAGTCACCTTTTCTCTGCAAACATTGCCCTCTAATCCTTTATCATACATATAAATTCATTTAGGAAAGGGTTAACTTTTTATCTTTCCTCTTGAAAAATGAAATGAAAGGACATTTAGTAGTCTGCTGAACTCCCTCCTTCTGAAAGGAGGACAAACATTCCCCACAAAGGCTTAAGTAAGTACATGAGTTCGAACACTAGAGATTCGAACATTTTTACCTGCTTTATACTCAGTTTAGCATAGTACTCGCTTCTAAAAACAAAATCCAGAAACTTACTGACCTATGTCTTCCATTCATTTCCAATCCCACCACAGGGCATATAAAGCGTGCAGACTGGATGTCATCATATTTGTCACCTTTTATACTCTCTTTATCACCACTCCAAGCTGGATTATCTGCAAGGTTTAGTTCTGTTACATTCTGAAAAATAAAAATGCAACCCTTAAGCTGTTTACTCATGATTTTTGAGCCATGATAACACTCCCTAAGGTTTTTTTTCCCTGTGGTTTACTATTTTTAACACTTTCACTACATAGTAAGAACACAACCAAATTGAAGTTCTGTAGCATGTTTTAACCTTCATGGCACTCCTTAACATTAGACACAAGCTGTTTACCTTAATGCTCTTGATATGCGATGCAGCTTCCATAGGGGTTTTATCAGCTGACTTGTCCAACAAAAATTCAATGATAGCATCTTTATTATACAACCTGTAACATAAAATTTTTAGTAGTGATATTTGACTCTCATAACTTTATTTTATTTATAAATTAGTAACTTTTAATGTAGCGGTCTATGTGGAAATATTCATACCTGCCTAGCTCACAGGCTACAATTGGTCGACATAACTTCTCTTGACTCAGAGCACAGTAGTACCATCTTGCCACCAACTCAGCATTTTTGTCAACCTGAAGAAAAAAAATATTCATGATTTAGAAATAGCTTTTACATTTGCAAATTATTTAAACATAAAATCAAGTAATACTTGAAGCATTAATCCAATCCCCAGGTATCTTACCAAACCTACTTTCTGCATTCAAAACTATTCCATAAAATAACTGTAGCCAAATTCATGACCAGTTTCGAGGGTTTACTGCTATCTATTGAACATGTTTCTGCATCTTGGGACACATCTTCCTAACTTAACTCATTTTTCTTATTTTTTGCCACTTCCACATGTCCCCTTCCCTCTTTATTCTTTTTTTGCTCTTCACATGTTCTCCACTACCCTCTTCTCTCAAGTTCTACATCTCACCCCTGCTTGGGTCAACTACCAGTTCCACTACCTGTAAGGAATAAGACGACAAAAAAAGCAAATCTGGGGATGTGCCTGAAGCTCCAGTCTAAAGCCATGAATTTTATGATACACGAGGCCATAAAAGAAAGGCTAAGGTTCACAGCTAGTCTAACAGTCAGGTGTGGGGGAAAAATAAATTTTATTTACTTATTTTATATTAGCAAGTGTAATTTGCCTAAGTTTTCTGCCACTTGCTGTAAGATTCTTCCCAATCTTTATCCACCTACCCACACAGGCGATGCCACTGTATATCCATTACCCGAAAACATAGAATCACAGAATAGTTTGGGTTGGAAAGGACCTTAAGGATCATCTAGTTCCAACCCCCCTGCCAAGAGCAGGGACACCTCCCACTAGACCAGGTTACTCAAAGCCCCATCAAACTTGGCCTTGAACACTTAAAACATACTTGAACATCCTGAAGGGAGAGCCCAAGCACCATTCAGAATGCAAGCAGATGGAATGCAGAAATGGCCACATTCAACACCACCAATGGCCTGGTCACACTATTAAACAATCCACCAGAAGTGTTGGCAGCAAACACCATATCCCTAGATGGAGGCCCCTAAACCGCACGCGTTCAGCAGAATGACTTATGCCCAAAAAGCCCTCCAGAAGACAAAGGGATCTCAACTGAAGCTGCCAGCAGCGCCACAGCTACAGCCACCCTGCGGCGGTACCCACAGACCGGCTGAGTGCCGCGCAGAAGAGCGCTCTCCTCCACGCTGCCCGCACCAGGAGTGCCAGACCCGGCTCGCAGCCACTCCGGGACGGGCAGGACTGACCAGGCCTCCGCGGGGCCTCTCCCCGCCCGGGCCGCGGGCCCCGGTCAGGGCCCAGGCTCACGCAGCCGGTCCGACAGCCCCCGGCCGCGCTCCCCGCCGCCCTCCCGCTACCCCCTCCGACCTTCTCGACTTTGCGGGGCCCCTTGACCAGCTCGTGCCGCTTAGGGATGGTACCGCCATCACATCCCATCTCGCTCCCCGCAGCGCTACACTTCCGACTCCGCTTCCCACACGGAAGTGAAGTACTTCCGGCGTGCCCTGAGAGCGTCATCGCTGTTCCCTAGCAACCAGCCCGCTTGGGGGCGGGGCTAGAAGAACGACAGCGGGAGGGGCGGGGCAGGGCGGGCGAGTCCATGGGGCCGGTGCCGGAGGGGTGGCCGGAACGTGCCACCGCGCGCAGGAGGGTCCGCAGCGCCCCCGCGCGGCGGCGGGGCGGGAGGGGGCAGGCGGCGCCTCTCCCCTGCCCTGCGCCTCAGCCAGCCCCGCCGCGGCGGAGCTGGCGTCCCCCTTGTTTTGTGAGGAAACACCGCCCAGGACACCCGCTTTGGGGGGATTGAGGGCTAAATGAGGGGTTTCCCGGTTGCACCGGGCTGGCGCGGGCTGGCGCGGGCTGGCCGCCGCTGAGGAGACGGCTCCCGCCCGGGCAGCTGAGGAGGAGGGGGCGAGGGTGGGTTGGGAACACTCGGTCATTCCAAAAGTGAATTTAATACAAAACATACAAAGCCAACGTGAAATGCAGTTCTGCGTTGAACTGTGCGAACAGTAATATTTACAAATGTCGACGTTTAAATAACGGTATAAAACATGGTGACTGCCAAGTGAAAATAAAACGGAGGAAGAGGATGGAGCTGGTTTTTTCCACAGATACATTGTGAGCACAAGCACTGTCGCAGTGCGAATTAGCTCTAACTACGCACAAGACTAATCATCCATTTTCAGGGCAAAGACACAGGTACAATGTTGCCAAGAAAGGCCAGACTTTGAAATTTCAGGTAAACACTTTGGAATAAATTAATTAGGAAAAATACAAAGAACACAGGCATACAAACAATCTACCTGGGTGGTTACAGGGCCTTCATTACCATTGCATTTCAGATCCAGCAAATTTGGGGATAAAGTTAATGAGCTACATAGACGGACGCAGTAAGGCCTGGCCTGAGAAGCCCTGGGCAGCCCAGCAAGAAGTAATGCCACCTTTCCAGTTCATAGGAAGAGCTTATCCAAAGCCTCCGCATATCTAACGACTAAAATAAACTCTGTTTCAGTTGCAGCAATGCTCTGAAGAACTTCAGGCTGCGACAGAGGACAACTGAGGCGCGCTCCCCATCCATCCATCAGGAGCCAGGACTCCTCCAAGTCAGTTCTCTGTGCTCTGATACCAGCTGGAGCATTTCCCATTAACATCTAGGCTGTGTAGTACCTGCCAGATTCTGTCCCATAATACATTCATCGTGTTTGTATATAAAAACCAAAAATTAGCTTTGCAGCTGTTTAAAAAAAAAAAATTACAAATTTTGAGTAAAGTCCTCAGGAAACAATTGATGATGGGATATTGTAAGCTACAGAACACTGTGCAGCAAAATTTAAAGAGAGACTTTACATACCCAAATAGAAAAAAAAAAGGAAAAGGTATTTATCTGACCTATCTAGAAATTAAAAAATAAGAAAGCCAGATAATAAAATAATTTTGCTCTAATAAACAGCAAACATTCCTGCCCAGCCACTAAAATGATGACATTTCCAGGCAAGATCTGAACAATGGAGAAGAAAGTACAGATTTATTTCTACAAATCCTCCTCTGCATCTGCTGTTGTGTGGATCTTCATCTGCTAAAAACGCACCAGCACCCAGGGAACTGCTCAGCAGGAGCTTTTAGAAGTGACTGGAAGTTGGTGTCACAGAGTTGCTTTTGCCCCCCTTGGCTGCCACATGGCAAAGGAGCAAAAACAATGGAGAATGTGTAACCAGCAAAGTGTCTTTCATTCCATCATTGCTCTAAACTGCTGTGTGTACTTAGACAGCTCCTCAGTTTGATCCTGAAGTTCCCTCACAGCATCTGCGTTTGGATATTGTATTGCTGCATTTTTGGTGGCGAGAGCCAGATTCTTCAAGAGGCTGCAAAACCGGCTGCTGCTGTGAAGAATGTCGTTCCGAGCATCTCTTTCTTGAGTTTCCTGGCAGAGAGAATCCACTAGCTTTTGTCCCACCATAATGATCAATTTACTGTGGGATATGAAGACTTCAGGTGGCTGGTTGTTGCTCAGGCTATTAGTAAATACACCAATTGCCTTGTGAAGTGCACTGAAACACAGCTTACAGTGTTCGGGGAGAGCGATTTTCTTTGCAGAGTCCTGCTTGCTTTGAATGACGGTCTTTTTTGCAGATGGCAAAACCTGGAAAAAGGTTAAGAAAAACCAGACTCAGCTTAGTGGCACACTGTTTCTTTATTTGCTCTACCCTGTATTCTTCACATATTTCTTCACTTACAGGAGTTTTGTTAGTTAATAGTCTCCAAATTTCCCCAGCCCAGGAGTCTTTTGCCATCATTTCTCTTCCCATAAAATATTGGGCTTCGAAGTAGTATTTTTGCCCAATTGCCTTTTTTCCCCTAAACAAACTTCACTGAACACGATTTTAATAATGGATAGGACACGAAGTGCTGTAGCTAAACATCAATCCTTTATACAGTCTGGACTTCAAGCTTTCAGATAGTACAAAACATTCAGACTTGATCTTTAATGGTGGTGACTTCATGAGGGTTATGAATGATTAAAACTGTACAGTAACAAGAGAGTCAATCCTTATACCAGTGCGTGACAATATTTTGAAATACTAACTCTCACAGCCTTATCCCAAATGATACACAAAGGCAAGCAAATAAATAGTATGACTTTAAACTAGAGTAGTTCGTTACAGTTGAGGAAAATAAGTGTTTTGCATGGGTTTTCAGCAGTAATTCTAAGAACTAGTTCTGGGAAAATTAACTGTGAGGAAACAAAATAGATCTTTATGTAGAAATACGTGTGTCCAAATGCAAATTATTTTGAATTTTAGCAAGCACAGAAATCGAGGACTACAAGTCCTCATAAGTAATAGTTTTCAAAATCAGAAATACCTTTGGTTTTGAATCTGTACTCTTCTTTGCTACTTCTTTACCCGAAATAATTTTCTGTGCCTGTTACAAATCAAAATGAAAGCAAAGTTGAAATACTTTACATAAAAATTTAAATATAAATGTGTTTTTCTCTTATTTCAGGGGGAAACAACTACTTGCTATGCAGCCTTCATGTCATGGACAACAATGGTACATTTATTAGAAGCAACTGTAGGTTTTTTCTTACTAAAAATTTAGTGTCTGATCCTGCAAGATCTAAGACTGAAACCAACATAAAAGAAAACATAACATTTCCTAAATTCAAAGGACAAGTCAGCATTTCTTTGTGAAACCAAGAGTTATTCTTAGTAGACATTTCAGTAATTCTAAGCAGAATGATTCTAACAAAGAACAAAAATTATTCTAACAAATAAATTTGATAATCATAGTAAGAGTTTAATTTGTTAAATCAAAATTTTCTAGGAAAGCATGCTTTCCAGTACAGCTCAAGTTAATATCGTTTGTATAGTCGCGTCAAACAAACAAAATGTACTGGCAAGAAAAGAACTAAAAGTCAAAAGAGAAGAAACAAATTGCTAACTCCCAGCTAAAAGCTGTCTCTCGAATGAATTTAAGTGGGCAAGCTAAAAATCTTTTCTCACTACTGGCTGGGTAAATTCTCAAATGTCAGTTCTTTTTATTACTTAAAATTACCGATCATTCTACGTGTGCCATCTAGCACTCTAAGAAAATCCTGAATTCACATAAAGTTTTGAAAATAGGAAGTAGTACAAACTGAATTTGGCAGTAGTGCAAAGATAAAATAGTGCTAATAGCTTAATATCTGCAAACAATCAAGAATATAGATAGTAAAATCCAGTTATACTAACCTGTAACTGAACATAATCACAGTCCTCAGTGGCATTTTCTTTTGGTTTCTCAGAAGAGACTTGACTTTGGTTGGGTTTATCAGGAGTATTTCTTTGAAGTGAATCTATTTCTATTCTTCTTGGCACCGTGATTTGTTTTGCCATTTTGTATTCTGGGTTCACTTTTGATTGCTTCATTTCTTGTTCCTTCTCATTCTTTCTGAAGAGAAGCTTTCCATTGGCAATGATGATGGATACAAACCTCTTGATATCATCTGGAATTGTGCGGGCTACCATAACAAAGCGATCAAGATCATCTGGGTTGTTCTGAGGTTTCCTGAGGACCAAAGCCTCTAGTGACCAGCTGCAGTTGTTTAGAGCTTCTCTCGTTTCTGTTAAGATTTTGAATGAGTTCATAAGAATTTCTAGCTGTTTTTTAATTCTGGTCTGAAGGTTGTTATCAGTGAGGTAAGAGGCATTTACCTTTACAACTTGAGCAAAGGCCAAGAATTCTCCCAGTGATACTTTTACGTGATCTACTGCTCTATGGATTTCTTCAATGCTTTTCTCTAGGTGCTCTCGTAATCTCCATTTACTACTCACAAAAATCATTAAACTCGCAACCGAGCTGGATACACTGTGCTGTAATCTAGTCAGTGTCTCTATGGCTATGTCAAGCTCCAATTTAATTTCTTTGGCAGGCTCTTCTGAGGACGATGTAGAAAAAGACTCAGAAGAAGAGTCTGAGGATGTAGAGAGTGTGCTGCTTCTGCTATCCACACTAGAAACAGATAATCTGTCTTGCTCCAATTTGGCATCTCTTGAGAGCTGTGAAGGAGCACTGTATGCTTGGTCTCCAGAACTATCACTGGTTTTTTCCATCTCTTTCTTGGACTGCAAAGCAGTGGGCAAACCTTTTGGAATATCATAAACATTCTCTTCAGAGATCTGATTCTCAGCCTTTGGAGCCAGGAGACCTGGGGGTACATCACAGCTACCATTTTGTGACAAAAGGAGCACGTCTCGTGAGGATGGAACATCATAAAGATGGATATCCGGAAACGTTAATTTCCGTTGTGTTGGTGGAATATCATATAATTGTGGATTTACAACTTTGGCTTCAGTATTTGTTGTTAGCGCCTTGTACCTGGCAGGTGGTATATCATACAGCACCTGGTTCTCCAAGGAATGGCCAGAAGGGTTTTGTTTTAATCCTGTTTTTTCAGGTGACACTGGAATATCATAAATCCATTCTGACTTTCGAGGATTTGGCAAGGTATTGTAATGGCCCCAGAACTTTTTCTGAGATTCATTTTCTGAAACATCAGTTTCTCTTTTGGGAGGGACATCATATAACTGCAACAGAGCACACAGGATTTATAAGCAGTGTTTTATACAAGAAATAAGAAACAAAACTGAATTCTCAGAGCATGCAAATGTATGCAATTCCAGTAATGTCAATGGAACTGCACCACAAAAAGGCTAGTCCATAATTTTAATTTTCTTTCTAAAATGCACAAGCTGCACATATGAAGGTTAAAATATTTTGAGCCCAGGTGATTAAATCACACAGCAGTGTCCCCAACCAGTGAAATCTGCGAGTTCTTCCCTGACTCCTTTGGGGTGGGAAACTTTCATAGTTTTCCGAAATGGCTACAAGAAAAGTGAAATGCTAGTTTATTAGTAGGTAACATTAAACACAGTTTTACAGAATGAAGGAGCTAAGACTTTATTAGCCTCTGCATAAGAAAACACTTGATTTTCCAGTATCTCCACCCACATTCATATGCATACCCTGACAAAAAAATACATCACCAACAGACACAACTGACCATTCTCAGATAACTTCAATGAGTTTAAATTATTACTTGATACAGGTTTGCTAAGACAGATACAGATCTTGCCCAATGCCTTAAAAATATGTGTATGCACAGCTGAAGTCTGTAAGCTGGAAAATGCAAATGCAAGACCACTACTTCGTTTAAGAAAATACAGACTAATACTAATAGGCACTTTGGGACAGATCATACCTGGATGTCTTACAAGCATGAAGCACAAGCATGAGGGAGCATGAGGTGCTACAGGCGTGTGCAGCAACAAGAAACAATTGAAGGTACCCTTACGTGATAAAAATTTTAGAAAGAACTGGCTGGGTCAGGCTTCTCCATCTGCAGAAAACGTGCATGAGAAGGGGAGCCCAGACCAGGGTGTTTCAGACCAAAGCCAGAATTCTCCAAATTTCCCAGGAACAAAGGATTCTAAGAAAATTTGATTTTGGAAGCAATGATAAACCGTGTCTCCGAAAGGAAGTCTGCTCCCAGGCTGTTGCAGCTGGTCAGTACAATTGCTAACAGCCATGAAGATGTCAGGAATGCCAGCTTCAACGAGCAATTGCTGATATATGCCAGCGCCCCAGTTCTAGGTAGCACCAGTCCTACTATCCCTGCTGAACAGGCTGTGCAAGACTGGCTTCTCCAGTTGTGGGGCAGCCACGAAGCTACAGCACTTCTCTTTAAAACCACAAAACCCAGAAGCCTCAGATTTCCTGTGCTAGGATGGTCTGCCCTGACATCTTGCACTTTAGCCCTGGGCATGTGTGTTAAGGAGCCTGTCAAAATTCTCTTGGATCCTAAAACCATGCAGGAAACCTGAAATATTTGGCACTCAACTAATAAAGAGTTCCCATCATGGCATTTTCTTTGTTGTGAAATTTCAGACCAGCCCTTTCTTCAAGGATGGTACTTGTCAAACAGTGGGGAAGAGATGGGAAGCCTGACCTCCCCCCCCTCCCCTCCCCAAAGCTAGGTGTGCTCCACTCCCAAAAAAGGCGGCAGGAGAGTGCTGCATGGAAGAGGGATAGTTAGTGTCTTTCTGCTTAAATATTACAAACAGGCATTCAAGAATGTAGGGTATTGAATTTGCTTTTCACACTGTCATAAAAAGAAGTTAAGGCAAGTGATCTTGTTGCCTGCAGTCTAAAAAGCAAATGCAAACGCAGTGGTACGCCTAGTCCTGGTAGGTACCCTGACTCTCCAGGAGCCAGGTAGTATTTGTCTCTTTAATATGAAGGACAAAGTACTGCACTGAACATGTGCTGGTCTTCTCCCCGTGATCACCTTGAGGGAGGTTCAGCACACGTGCCCAGCATCATAGCAAGGAGAGATTATTCTCTTGTGTCTAGCGAGTCTTACTTACGTTGCCCACTGGTGAGTCTTTCTGGATAACAGCTCTTGCCTTTTCCGGGCTGGACAGGATGTTGTAAAGCTGCTTCTGCTCTTCCTGGAAACCCTCTGTGGATCTGACCAGCACAGAGCCCTTTCGTGCGGTGGGCGGAGTGGCACCGCTCTGGTCAATGGGAAAAAAAACCAGGTTGACTTCAATCCTTTTTAGAGCCCATTGAAAATTTTGGTGGAATCAAAGGCTTTTGGACCATATAGTGCATAGCTCCTAGGTGGGACCATCGTGGGTCAAACTCAACCCGTTGCTGGAGAGTTGCTGGAGCACCCTCTCATAGCGCTGCACAGGAGGGTGGTAGGCACTAGGTGGTGCCAGGCAGCTGCCACCTACACACCTGGCTTTGGCTCTGAGCAGGGATCACCCCACTTAGACAACAAAGTGGGAAACACAAAGAAGTTTGTGGATAACTTGATAATAAACAAATTAGAGTGGGCTCAACCTGCACTGCTAGGTGCTGCCAAGGAGGGCAAGATGCGCAGGGAGGCTCCATGGACGTGCTCCAGTCCCACACACACCTTTGCGTCGTAGGTGATGGGATGGGGCTGGGGCCTGCCGTCTGCTCAGTCCTAGTGACCTGCACAGGCTGCAGTGAGACGTAGAGGAAACGTGGTGACATTCACTCTCCCCAGGGAAACATGGTATCAAGAGACAGATCATGTAACAGGACGCTTCAGCGGTAGATGCAATCGATGTGTTGCCCTTACTCCAAGTGCGTCATGGTTACGTGACCTAATCCCTTGCATTTTCTTGCCCAGGAGGTGGTTGGTGTGGGTGACATGTAGTTTCTTTTTGTACATGCACTAGTGACTCTTCTGTGAACATCTTGAAGTCTTCCTGATCAAATGACACAGAGATGGGGCACGTTTCCTGATGGATAAACCAAGGCAGAGAGGCTGATGCTCTGATACTGAGAATTCATCTGTGCCCTGGAACTCAGTGATGATAAAACTGAAAGCATCTATTAGAAATGTATCAAATTTAAGACACATTTCTCTAAATGTCTAACAAATTCAAAAGAAAACTGCTTTAGGTTTTGAACTTCCCTAAAAACATATGGGTTTCTGCCAAGTTTTACAAAAAGCAAACACGGAAACGCTACCATTTACCTTAAAATCTGTTCTGAGGTCCTACAGGGTGCCAGCTGCATGGGGGGGAACATGGCAGGACTCACCTGGGTGAGTAAGGACTCCCGGCGCTGTGTGGATGGAACATCATACACTTCACTCCTGATATTTGGGACTGAAGCCCGGGATGCTCTCGGGAGAGTAAGCAGGTGCTTTTAGGGGGAAAACAAACAATAATGAGAAAGCTGCAGTGAGCAGTAAGCTCAGGACATCTTTGAAAACTCAATTAGTTGAATAGGCCACTGTTAGAGTAATCACTCTTAAGTGATTAAAAACCTTTCAGCTTTTCACTGATGGTGATAGACAGGAACTGACTTTACAAGCAGACATGGTAGTTTTCCCCCATAATTCTCCTTTGACAGCATTTCTGCTTTATTTCAGATAAGATAAGAATTGGCACATACGAATCAAAGGTGATCTTACTAACCTTACTAATACCAAGGGAGGGAAAAGATTTGGAGCAAACCCACCTCAGTTATCACTTAAATCTTTAGACTACCCAAAAGCAGAACCACTAAAAAAAGAAAGCAAGGGCATTTCTACTTCTCCAGTTTCACAGAGCCATTAGGTCAAGCCATATTTAGTGGGAGTGAGAGCAGCAAAAAGGTACAGGCTGAGGTACATTATTCTGTAGTTACAAAGAACTGACTCATTTGGAAGGAGTTACCTTGATCTCCTGTCCAGCTCCATAAACAGAGAAGTCTGACATGGGAATTACATTATTTGAGTCAATTACAGACTAATTCTCCTTTTGCTTAAAACATCATTCTGTGTGCTCTGACCAGATCTGTAGGACAATTAGTTAAGATGCCAAAATATGAATGTTGGGAAAGGACTTTTTTCAAATTCAACTTACAAAACATGGAATTTTGTTCATTTAGCTTGGGTTTAGCCTGGCTCTCTGCAGCTAGTTTATAAATGGAGAATTGTAAACTACTGACCCAGAGAAACACCACTGTATTACAAGAACTTATGTAAAATTGGAGGTAGTGTTCTCCATCATGTGAGGGAGTGTTGTAGTGACCACGCTTAGGGGAAACGCGGTGGAGGAACAAGACTCCAGCTTTACAACTGCTTGCTTGTCTTTGTGAAAGCTCTTAGCTCTCATCTGAAGAGGAGGAACAAGGAGTGAACACTAATCCCCTTAGCGCTCTGTGATGTGAGCCATCCTGCTTGCAAACAGAGGCAGAAAAGAAGAGACTTTCCCGAGCAGAAAGGGTAAAAGATAAATGTTATCAAGAAAGCCATCCTTAGCCCAGGTCTCTTTTCAGATGGTATATACTTGGTATATAGCAAAAAGAAAACTCACTGAATATCATGTCTTACTACCATTCCAAGAACAAGTTATTTTAAAATACTTTCAGTCACAGTAAAGCAAGGAGGTGCCCTGCGTATATTAGGCAACATATAAAGAAGCGACAAGGCTTTTCTACAGGGTGAAAGCACACAGGCTTTGAGGGATTTTGTTTTGTTTTATTGCTTTCAATCAGCTCCCTCAAAGACTTACAGTGGCTTTACCCAGCTGCTCAGAGGACAGCTGAGTATGCCAGGAACTTTGCCAGTTGTCCCATAGGATCTCGGCGGGGCGGTCCGGAGCGCTGCGGTTCGTTCTGCGCTGGCACAGGCTGTCCAGCCCGAGCCTCCCTGGGCATCTGTGAATGGCTTGTGGCCACCACGGTACAGCTGTGTAGTGACAGCTGTGACGTTGTGCTAGTGGCAGCTCCGGCAAATCTGAACTTCCAAATAATAAAAGCAGGCTAAGATTCCCCCCCGCCACCCCGTCAGAGTAAACAAGGCTTAGGTGTATAAACTTGTGAAATGACATGGAGACAGGAACAGCCAAGGAGCTCTTCTGTTGGGCTGTTCATTCAGATAAGGAAGAACAGATATTTTCAGCCTGATTTGCTGGCACAACGTGGAAAATTTGTATCCATCTCACATTCAATTTGCAAATGCCTTCCTTAGGGTTAGGAATGTGGAGACATCAGGTCACAGCAAATGCAAAAGGGTCTTTTGTGGCTAATTACTCAGTTTGAGCTTG
This sequence comes from Burhinus oedicnemus, assembly GCA_008921705.1. Taxonomy (NCBI): domain Eukaryota; kingdom Metazoa; phylum Chordata; class Aves; order Charadriiformes; family Burhinidae; genus Burhinus; species Burhinus oedicnemus. Next base: position 662,905 of record VFFE01007096.1, read on the forward strand.
CAGTTATGGTGACTGTACACAAAGGCTGAATGTGCAGCTGCAGCGCTGAAAATTATGTTTCAGTCACCAGAGATGCACTGAGTTTGTCTGTTTTCCAGCACCCATTTGCCAGACAGAAGGAACCAGCACCTCGGTTTCCATAATTTTCCTCTTGGCACAGTGGGAAGAAAGTTGGCCAACTGAGCCCCATAAAGTGATCATTAAATCAGCCTAAAAGGCTGTACAGTTCAAGGCTGAATTTCTTTCCTTTTCCTTTTTCAATTAAAATTTCTAATGTGATTTTCATACACAGAATAAAGAGCCATCCAGGGCAGAAGAGCTCATGGGACTGAACAAAAATGTGCACTTGAACTCCCTTCTCCACCTGATCTGTTTACCTTTTATTATAAAAGATTCCCCATTCATTTTACGCTGAAGAAAGCACAAGTTTTTGATGTTAAGACAATTGATGCAACATTTAGTCAAATTACACATTCCATATATATGTTCCACTTTACTGCCCAACGCAAGGAGCAGGGAGAAAGAAGAGGCCAGGCCAGGCGGCTGTAATGAAACCCTGGAAAACCAGGTTTGCAGTTCCCCTCCGTGACTGGGGGGACTGGTGGCTGCTCTCATCCCATACACCCTGCTCACTGTCTCAGCAGCAGCAAAAACAGGCTGGGAGAGAAACTGATTCAGGGCACACGAGCAAACCCTGTGCCCTCCACCACGTCTACAGTAGGTGCTGCTGCTTTGTGCAAACGTAGTGACAGCCTTGAGTAGCAGGAGAGAGAGGTGGCAGCACTCTGAGCTTGCCGAGGTACAGGAAATAGTAGAAACCAGACCAAAGGCAGCAATCACACAGCAAAGAGTGATTTTTTTTATTTTTTTAAAAGGTGGGGTTTGTTTTTTTTTTTTTGGTAATTACAAGTCATCTTCCTGTGCAGATGAATGCAAAGACCCCACATGTGTCCAGAGGACTCTGGATGGATGCATGCTGTAGATCAGAGGAGAAAGTTCTGTGTCTTGTTATTTTAACTTTGGGGTAGGTTTGTAAATCATTTCCAGATCCTTCCAAACAAATGGTATATTCTTTACTTCCTGCCTTATTTTACAACTGCTTTAAACTGTCAAAAAATGAGGGACTACAGAATATAGAGACTCTCATCTGTTGCCCAGAGCAGCATTTCTCACATAATGCTATAAACTGTAGTAGAATTGATGGGAGTTTCCTAAACACCATTTATTTGAACGGCTTTGCTGCAAATTCCACTGAAATGCTCAGGCCAACAGCCTTCATTATTTTCCCGCTCCCAATGATTGTTTTAATAATAACATTTGTTACTTTTATAGCTGCTGATATTCTTACCTGGTTTGTTGAGCTTTGGGTCTTTTCACTGAGCAGCTGCGCGGCCAAGGCTGGTACCTGATAGATTCCTTGGGCAGGTAGGGTGGAGACCCTCGCTGGAGATTTAACCCACCCCTCCATCTTCTCATAGGTAGATGACAACACGGTAGGCTTGGGGATGGAGGGAACCTGGTAGATGTTTTGCTGGCCCGCTGGCGACTCTGCGGAGTCGCTCCGGGCGGAAGGAGGCAGCAGGACAGCCTGAGAAGCAGCGAGGAGCTGGAGGCGGTTAGCAGGGGCCAGACCCTGCCTGCCGTGGAGGGAGCATTTCCACCAGCCCTCACTGCCAATGACGTTTTGGTCCAGAACTGTCAGGATGTCTCCTTTGCGGAAGGCCAGCTCATCTGAGCATTCCGCCTTGTTGTCGTATAGCGCCTTCGCCAAGGTATTCTGGGGAGAGAAAAAACACCGACATTGCACTGTGACACCAATAAAAAAAATAAAATCATAGAATTGTTTTGGTTGAAAGAGACCTTTAAGATCATGAAGTCCAACTGTTAACATAGCACTGCCAAGTTACCACTGAACCATGTCCCTCAGCACCACATCTACACGTCGTTTAAATACCTCCAGAGATGGCAACTCAACCACTTCCCCGGGCAGCCTGTTCAAATGCTTGATAACCCTTTTGGTGAACAAATTTTTCCTAATACCCAATCTAAACCTCCCCTGGCACAAAAATGTTAGTTTCCAGTTTGGTGTTTATCTCCACCTTAATTTCAGTTTAGTTCAAGTCCACTGCTTTTCACATTAAACAACATTTCTCAGAGCACTGGTTTCAGAGAGTTAAACGTTTGCAGCCTGTGTCTACTATACTCAGTGCAATAACGAAATAGATAATGATAATACTGCGATATGTTTCTTCACCACCTTTACCCCCCTCAAGGCTCTTGCGGGGCATTGTTAATGTTCACTACTTGGACTTTATAAGCATCCCTATATGAAAAATAGGTGATTTTTCCCACTGGCATTCTGTAAATTCTTTGTCAGAAGCTGCAGAGAAAATGCATCAACCATCCAAAAATAAAACTCATGCCTCCCTGCCTGCTACCCAATTTATCTGAGAACTTCAGCTGCATGTGAAAAGACTAATTATTTCTTACCTGAAAAAAAAAAAAGTTACTTATTTTCCTTTAATTTTTTTTCCCCTCCGAGGGCCTTGTGAAGACAGACGTCTCAGTAACATCAACGCTAAGGGGGTTACTAAGTGCCCAGTAACACCAGTGGCAGAAATACTGCTGAAGAGCAGCAGTGGGCTGCAGGACTTCTGAAGACCCAGACTCCAGCTACCTGTGTCCATGTCCACCCCAGACTAGAGAGCTGGATCCTACTGATTCAGAGCGTCCCAGGCTGATGCTTCATGTGACACATTAGCTCAGGGAAAAAATCTATGCACACAGTGACACCAAACAAATAGCTCTGCTGGCTGATAAGTCTTCATGGCAGGTCAGTGTGTTTGCGAGCTCATCTTCAGGGAAGCACACCCAAACCAGTGTCTGTTTCTCTCCATCACACAGACATCACCTGTATCTGACTATTTCTGTCTCCAGTATATCTTTCAGCATCTTCAGAGAGTGCTCTTACTGTAAATTTTTTTTTTTTTTTTTTTTTTAAACACAGGAAACCAAGGGAGAGTAGAGTAAGCGACTTTCCTAAGATCACAGAAAACCTGTGAGATAGCAAATACTCATATTTCCCAGCTTCTTCACCACAGGGTAGCCCTACCTGCCTCAGCTGAAGCCCATAAATTTCTGGCAATCATGGGTGTGTAGATCACCATGTTTTATTTTTAGCATATTTATTTTGGGTATTTGCTTACTTATTACAAGATGACAGTTAAAAGAATGAAAAGCAGTAGCAGCAGGTAGCTTTAGTCACCCGAGACATTTGCGCAAAGGGTAGAGCGTGCTGTGGACGTAGAGTTTTTCAGTACAAGACACCCTTTGCTTTCAGCTTTAAAGTGAGACTGACTGCTTCCCAGGCAGCGGGACACCGGCTGTGTTTCAGCATTAGTTTCTTACCAGAAAGTGCAAGTAATGCCCAAAGAGATAGTACCCAAATAGGAAACGTGATGCCTTGTATTTTTGTCCAGAGCATTTGCTGTAAAGCAGCAGCTGGCTTGAAGTTGCAGCAGAAGAAAACCAATTTGTCAGCTGAGCTGATGGAAGTGGCCTGTTGTTAGCAGCACGCGTTTCTTCATCAGGGTGGCCATGAACAATGGCCTTTTTATGATACCCGGGCTTGTCCATCAGCAGCTGCCAGCGATGGACAACAGTCCCATTTACCTTACGTCTCAGCCTGGTTAAAACAGTCTTCTCGCCTTGAACATGGGAGCCCGCTTTCTATTTGGACAATGCCAAATGCTCTGAACCACCTGTGTTGAAGTCAGGCCTTCAGGAATCCCACCAAAAAGTGCAGCTCAGGGCGAGTTTAGGCTTCACATGACATCGTTGCAATTGTAAGAAAAGGAGAACAGCCAACTTTTCCTATTATTCACCAGCAACACTTCTAGATCTGGCTTAACATTTGATCCCTTCTTGCTGGGCACTGTACAGACGTGCCGAAAGACAGACCCTCTTCTTCAGACCTGAAGAGGATGGGCAGAGGGACACTGTCCCCCTTTCGCAACCAGGCAACTGAAATGTGAAGAGCCTTATCCAGGCACACGCAGGAAATCGGTGGCAGAGCCAGGAAGCCTGAACTCAGGAACTGAGTCCCTGTCTAGTGCATTAGACAACGAGACCGCCCTTCCCAGTTGCGCCAACACAAATAAGAGGAAAATTTAGTTCACACTGTGGTTTTTAAACAGGCATCGAGATGTTGACATTTCCCCAGCTAATTCTTTCTTGTGGAAACAGCATACTAAACACATTATTTGGCCTGAATCTTTAATTAATCAATGTATGAAACTATGCAAGTCTAACTTCGTTTCATTTGTTTTAGTGTAAATATACTGATTTTCACTAGGTCAGAATTTGGCCCATACACATCAGTGAGAATTTCTGCAAATAATTACTGTAGACTACAACCTAAGTTATGTGGAGTGAGGAGGTACTCTTCCCATCAGGGATACTTCAGCAACAACAAAACATGACTGCAACACGCATTAGCAGGAGAAATAATTCCAACTATTCTCTCATCTCTTTTCCTGGACGTTGCTAGGTCTGCTTTGCTGCAAAACGAGTGAAACAGAACAGCCAGGTCAGTGAAAGAAACAGGGAGGTCTGAGCTCCATTCAACAGCAAAGGTATCCCATGGGAGGGTTGTCAAAGCTCAACTGACCAACATTTCATTGGGCAAAGTCAGATGAGTATGTTCAGGGGCACCCACACGGAATGAAAAGTTAAATTTTAAGCTTGCACCACGAAAGTCATAACCCTTTTCAACAGAGGGGTCTCTTCACCTGAAGCGCAGAGTACATTCCTTTGGTTTCACCAATAAAGCTGTGCGAATGTCCAAGGGTGAGTAGCCCACAGCAAGACACCAATTCAAAGCAGAACACAGTGGTTCAAATTTTGAAAGGCGGTCTCCAATCTGTGGAGCTCAAATTAGGGCATGTGAGCTTACATCTGTAGGCAACACGAATACCTAGAAACCTTTGAATTAAATTCAACTACAAGCCAAGGAGGGGATTCAGGCAAATTATAGGACACCATAGAAAACCTGACCTAGCTGGAACTACAAATCTGTTTATAGATCATCTCATATCCCAACTGTAGGGCTGAAACAAAAAAAATTAAGACCTTGCATAGAGAAGTGATGGAGACAGGCCCCGAACGCCAGACTATAGAACACAAATGAACGAGAAGATTGTCAGACCTCTGCAGGTGAGTGGAGCTCTCAAACAGCAGAGGGGAAAAAGAAAAAAAAAAAAAAAAGAAAAGAAAGAAAAGCAAAGGTTCTTCCATGTAAGGCAATGCTAAATTAAATTCCAAGTTTCAGGACACATGGTCATTACGACAGAGTTGGAGAGCAAATCTTTTCCATCCAGTCTCAGTATTGCATAATTCCAGCAATATCATTCAATTTGTCATGATTTTCATCAGGAGTACCAGCACGTCACTGGCACAATAGGCCAGCCACTGGTACAGATACAATTCCAGGTGACAGTGAAGGGCATTAGCGATCTAACTGGCTTGCAGCCCTTGGTGACATTTTTCAGTGCATTTTTAAAGGGGTAGAGAAACTTAGGAAGGTATTTTAATGAAGACTTCTTATCCTTTTGACTTAGAACTAGTCTCTCAAAGAATTTATAAAAGCTTCTTGTTGCAGTGCAATATGAGGATGAAAAAAAATCCAAACCATTAAGACAAACAAAAACCCGCCACCAACATCTTCCCTGAACAGACTCTTAGACTCTTCTGTGTACTTTCAGTGCCCGCAGCCTGGCAGAAAGCTGCAGCAGGACCTCGAGAAACCAATAAAAGCAGCACCACACCACAGAAGTAACTTCACTTCTGCTGAATTCTAGTCTGCCCAAAAACACAGAAGAAGGAACATTTTCACAAGGTGTAAAAACAACAGGTCTGCCTTTATGTTTTGCTCTGTCTCCTTTGCTCCTCTATTTACAGGACTGTAAAGTTCCCTTTATTTCTTGTTTCCTTTCCAAGCGTTCTGGTTGCTCACCCAGCTTCTCAAGACCTGATCACACCAGGGCTGGCGTGGAAGAGACCCGTGAAGCACTTCTTTTATATAGTGTTATCGCCAAAGGAACAGAGGCAATACCCTTTGTATGAGCTCCATTGGTTTTTAGGAGTCCCAGCCGCAGAATCAACAAATACTAGCCCAGGATGCTGAAGCAGATGTTGAAAAATCAGTCTAATACTGGTAAAACAAACTGTAACAAACCCACAGCAATGCCTAGCATCACAGGTGCTGATGTGTTTAGCTATTTTATAGGATATACTTAAAAGCAAGCATTGAACTACCTGGCTTCGGTAGCGAAAGCGCCGTAGTTCTGGCAGCGAAGAGCTCGCTGTAGGTTAGCTGATTTTCTAGCGGAGTTTGAGGTGGTACTGAACCGCACGGTGCTAAAAGAACCTGCTGGAGCCACTGAGATAGGTCAGTTAGGAAAGCTAGACTGGTTATATCCATGTTCCACCCCCCAGCAATACTCCCACGAGGAAGGTATGGCCATGCTGAGTAAACCAAAGCACTGCGAGGTTGGGCAAGGAACCGCCGCTCCCCTGTCTGCTCCCTGTCCCCTACCGGCTTCCAGCTCTGCAGCTCAGCATCCCACAGGCTCCGTCTGCTCGTTATGAAACAGGGTTAGCAAGAAGCCACCAGATGCCAAATCTGTTCCAATTTGCTTTCCAAAGAAGTCTAATTTTTTTGAGACACTGTTAAGAGAACTCATCCTAGGGTTGATTTTGTGATCTCAGTAACAGCAGGAACTATTTTATAGACAAGAGTTCCAGGAGGTTTATGGCAGGTGAGTGCTTGATCTGACAGCAGACAGCTAAGGTCTACCAAGCCTATCTCCAGTTACGTGGAGCGAGATTATTTGTAGTACAGGCTCCAGCTCATCTAATCTGGGGCTATTTGTCAGAAATCAGGCCCTATCTACACTTTCAGCTGTCTAGGACAGATGTAAAGAATCACTGTGGCAGCCCCTTTCTATCGTGTAAGCAGAAGCATCTCTGACCTGCCATTAACTATAAACAAGTACTGCATTCCCAGGATCGCGGAGACCTTACGGGATGCTTAGCGAGGAGGAAGCTGCGCTTTGGGGCCAATGGGATCTGCATTTTTTCTTTATTACCAGAGGAGCGGAAACTGCCTGTCTGACACTATCATCCACAAAATGCCATCTAGGGCCAGCTGTGTATAGGTCTTCGTTATTTTATGCGACCTCGTTAATGTGTCCTTACAATAACCAACATGGAAGAAGCACTAAAGCAACACAGATGAGATCAAAGTGTTTTTCCTTCTTTGACATTTGTTGCTTCTTCCCCGTCAGCAGCCCTGAAAAAAATCTCCCAAGACAAAGAACATCTTAAAAGCCAGTTCATCGCCCCATGAGAGCGCGCCTCGGCAGACACCCCCGTTACTCTTCTCTCACTGAGCAGATCCTAACGAGACGATGACAGAGCACAGACCTGGAGAACTGCGGCGCACCCTCTGCAACCTCTTCCCGAGCTGTTGTTCTCCCCCATACAGAGTCCGTGACCTCGTTAGAGCAATGCAAATTAGTCGCATATCTTGAGCCAACCATACTGAATGGATTTACAGTACAAGATCTCTGGTAACACAGCTTCAGTTAACTTAGGTGCAAAGAAAAGTTCTTGTGTAGGTGGACGTGTGTCTCCTTTTATTGGATTGTAGATCAGGTGTGACGATCCCTACAAATCTGACTGTTTACATCTTTATGGTTTGCGTATCCTTATCCAGCAGTGCTCCCACTACAAAACCTAACAGCCCTTGGGAGTCTTCCGAATGAAAGCTGTTAACTCATGTTTATTAATGAGGAGAGGGAAGAATTTTAATTAAGAGTCAGTAAAGCTGATAGAATTGTACGTGTGTACAATTCTATAATATTAAATTCTATAACCTCAAAATGGGACTACTCACAGACTGACATCTGTGCTCTAGATACACAACAAATACCTGTGCTAAGGCAAAAAAACCCAACCCACTATTGCTAAACTCTCCTGATCCCTCTCAGGTTCCAATCCCTCTCCTCAGCCTATAGTACTGTGCAACAGAAAAAAACCCCACCCTCATAAAATATATGCAAGTGTTGCTAGAAAAGTCCTTCACAATTAACAAATGATAACGTGAGCACCTTGCCTGCAAGTCTGCCAAAGTAATTTCTGTGCTCCCCTCTTCCCACTCTGCGTTTGGAAACTCCAGTTCACTACTCCATACTATTTCATGTGATATGTAGGTAGCAAAGTATTTCACAGCACTTTCAATAATAGTCAAAAAAATAATGTTTTTCACCTATTGTCTTAAATTTGCTGCTTAAAAAACCCTATTGAAATAATCTAAAAAGAGAGATAGTTTTAATCATGGGAGTTTCTGTGGATGAAGATAAGTATTTCTCAGCTGCATTTTGCACATTAAGAAAAATATCTGTACGCACTGTCACTGCAGGAAAATGGGACTTAAAATATCTGAGAAGGAAAAGAGACAACTAAAGGTGGTGGGTTGTGTTTGCTAAACAGTTTTGTTCATGCATCAGTGACACCCTCTGACATGTTTACAGAATTCTTTCCAGTTAATCTCTTCACCTCCGAACAAAGCTGAAGAAATAAACATTCTCCATTGCCCCATTAGCTGGGAATGCGCTTCCCAGAAAAGTTCCCTTTAAATGGTGGGCCAAGCAGAGTCAATTTAAGTTTTGCCCAATTCAGTTAGTTGTAGGGAGATTTCACACGGTCAACATACACAGAGGAAAGGAGAATTTACCTTAAACCCTCAGCGCTTCCTCTACACGCGTGTGCCTTCCATCCAGCTGGGGGCTTTGCATGGGCCACTCGATGGGCAGCTGTCGTGGTTTGGGCCAGATTGGCAGGACAGCAGCATTTTCTGTGACTCGCAGAAGGTCCCTCTACCGTAGTTTGTGTATTTTGGAAGTGTTCTTGTTATACAGAAGTTTCAGATCTTTTTGTACAAGCTTCAACAAGGAATGGATGTTGGGACTTGCTTTCATTGCCTATTCAAAGGGTTAATTGATTTTTGGAGGGTGGAACCGGGTGCTAAAAAACCCCAGGTTTTAAGTTCTGAGTGGTGAAGTGAGTTTTTGATAAAATAAAGACCAACCAGTTTTTAAACTTCAGGCAGAACCACTGAGATGGAAATTGTGCAGCTTCACATTAGTCAGTGCTGCAGGGGCGGGAGTTACAAGTCAGTTCTGTTAATTTTCCCCAAACTTCCTTTTCTCTACAAATGTAGTTAATCAAATTCTAGCTGTGTCAGAACCAACAGTTTTCAGTGCGATCAGGATTTCATTCTCATTTATAGCATTTTTGCCTGTGTGGTCTTATGCCCAAGTTCAAGGGAAAATAAACCACCATTTCCTGATATTTAAACAACTGAACACGTATGTATTTCTGGGATTTGGTTCCTCCTACTATCCAAAGGGTTTTGCCCATATGCACCAAATTACTTTACTTTTTTGACTTTTCTAAACCTTTTCCTATCTTAATTATATTTTACTACAACAGTTATTTCCAAACATGGATTTAAAGATACGGAAAAGTCTGAGGAGTAGGAGTTTGCTTCTTCTGCCTCCCAAGCCATAGATGCTTCACAGAGACCCGCTCGAGCAGGGTCCTTGCTCTCCTTCCTCTGCCTGCCCAGGGAACGGGCAAGAAATTCCCAAGGCAGGCTGTCAGGAGCAAAGAGCAAGTTTTTCATTTGCAGTGACGGCTGTCTATTCTTCCTCCCGGGTGCGCGAGCATGACGGGATGCCATCCCTGCATCCGTCCCATCTGACCTGCGGCAAGAGTTTCTGCCGATTCCCGGGATGTGGCAGAAGTGACGGCCACCGAAGAGGCAGAGGCTGCGGGGTGGGTGTTCTCCGATTCGTAATGAATCGGCAGCAGCACCGCAACTCCCAAACGCTGCCGCTTCCTCCAGCTCTCTCGCTGCAGTTATCCGCCCAAAAACGTTAACTCTTTTTTAAGACCACCCTTTCGGACAAAGTTGCATTTATCTGAATGAATAATTTCTCTGGGAAAAGAAGGGGAGGGTTTTTCCCGCTGCCCTAACCCCTCGCTGCATCCCCGCTGCCCCTTCCCCTGCCCTGCAGGCAGGGCACAGGGTGACCCCGCAGACCCTGCCCCGCGTCACCGCTGCCGGAGACCAGCTGTAACCTCAGCCTGAAAGACCCGCTTGGTCTCACAGCCAAAAAAAATTCCACTTAGCACGAAGCAAGCCGATGCTGGAGGTGTGTGCGCTGTGCTGGAAGCCTGGGCAAAAGCATTAACATGTGACTATGAAATGGATTTGATCCCTCCACTTACTCCTCCCTCCTCCAGAGCAGAGCGGTGTCTCCTCAAACCCAGCCCTGCCACCCCTCCTTTCCTCTCTGGAGCGGCGGTTCTCCTTGCAAAGAGCGCTGCAGGACGCGGTCAGTCGTTATCCCGGAGCGCGCAGGCTTTCCCAGCCTCACGTAACTCATGTTGAAATTACTTGACATTTTCTTCATCAGAGTGACTCAAGTTGTTAAAACATTTCCATACCCATTTTCTAGTAATCAGCATAAAAAAAAATTCCCACAATCTTTTTTGAGGTAACGTGTAACTCAGATGTTAGTCATTTAAGCTCATTATTTCTGAGAAAATACAGAAAGCAAAGGGTGTCCTAACGGCCAGCCAGGGTCATTCACAGTAATCTTTTTAATAAGGCGTATTATTGCCTAACACGCGTGGTACAATACCTTACTCTTTTTAACCATACTGCTGTTCTTTATAAACCATTTTTTTCAGCCTAACTTGGATTGTATTTAAAAAATTAAGACCATGTGCTCTGTTAGTACCAGGCAAAGAAGATCAACGGCGTGCTTCGAAAAGCGATCCTCCTGGCAGAGGCGGATTTACACAATATACGCTCCCACTACTGATGAAACAAGCAAAGCCGTTAAATCAACTACAACAGAAATAAAGTAACCTAGTACTTACATTGACCTTCATTTTGCTGTCTCCTGTTTCCCTGTTACTCCATCACCCGAGGAGGAGGAGGAGGAAGAGGAGGTCTCCCCCAGCCCAGTTCCCCAGCGAGGCAGGAGCACTGGAGGGTCTGGCTGGGAGCCTGGAGAGCAGATGCCCAGCCTCCTTCCACCTCCGGCCGCATCTGCTGGGAGCCCCAGAGCAGAGCAGCTATGGGGGATGAAGGGAGCTAATTACGTAGCAAAATTATCTGCAGGGTGCAATTGGCCCGCAGCTGCTGATGCTAATGAGGGCCTGGTGCAGGACACACAGATGTCCCTCCTGCAGAGACCCCCGGGGAAACGCCTTTTCTGCTTTGCAGCCCCATCTTACCGGCAAAACTGGGGCTGAACCAGAAAGCCGGGGCTGGATTTTAAAGCATTTTTGCAGCATAAATTTTTACTCTTTTTTTTTTTTTTTAAACTTAAAAGTGGTTTGCTATACTTTGAAATTGTCACGTTCAGGTCTCTAGAAACCTGAGCAGATCTCCTTTGGAGTTAGGGAAATCACTGCAAAATAATCACACTCTTCAGAGGCAGAAAACCCGAGGAGGGAAGCTGAACATTGGCAGCAGCTGAAGGGTTTTGTTTCTTCGATTATTTTTAAAAAATTCTTTCATATTATTAAATAACAGTGTTATTTAAAATTATCCATAGTTGCTATTTGCTCAGCAACAGCTCTGCCCAGGTTATGCTTATGGTAATGCACTGGTTTTACCGCTTTGTACTTGTGAATATCTTGAGGTTTGCAAACTTTTACTGGTTTTGCCTTTGTGCAGGCTGCCTTTTCTCTGGCAGAAGCCTTTTCCTTCCTCTTTCCACGGTAGCTTCAAGATGAAATTAGACACTGGCTCCCAAACCCACAATCTTGAATTGAAAATGCTTTCTCAACAAAATCTCCACCTCAGGGCTGGGAGCAGACAAGCAGCAAACGCCATTGTCCAAATGGGAAAGAATTCCTGGCACAAAGCAGCTCATTTGAATGCCTTCGGGGTTTTTCTTTTCTCTTCTTTTTCTTTTTTTTTTTTTTTTTTTTTTTTTTAAATATTACACCTAGCAATTTTACTAGTTTGAAGACTCCGCTTTGCGCAGGAGATAAGGAGCAGCCCTTCACTTACTACCCTGGAATTTTTCAGGTGCTACCAGCATTTGAAATGATGCAGAAATACAAGTAACAAAGCCACAACTTGTGGCCACAAAACTACGTTCACATACAATTAAATGTTCTCTTGAATTAATCCCACGCAGGACTCCTGCCGTGCCGGGGCAGGGACACCCTCCGCAGACCGTGGGTGTCCCAGCCGGGGCAGGGACCCCCCAAGGGACTGGGAGAAAACCGGGCAATAATCCCGGAGCAGCAGCAGCAGCCAGAGACCTCTTTCCCCTGCCCCAACCTCCGGTGCCACCATCACCTCCTTGAAGGAACTGGGGCGGACTGGGCGTACCCCGCACAAAAACAAGGCAAGTTGAGAGTAGGAAGAGGGAGGAGAGGTGTTTACTTAAGTGCTTGCTTAATTGTTTATGGTTTATTCTTTCCCAATCAGTGATTAGAAGTTTGTGTTAACTGGCAATAAATTACATGAGGTGAAAATTCCCTGGGTCGAGGCTGTTTTGTCTGTGATGGAACTGAAGTTTTACCTGTGAGATTTCCCCGGGAAAGCTGTGCATCTGGTCCGCTTCCACCCGACTGCAGCCCTGAGAATAGCCCCAAATTTACTGTCGGAAGCCTGGGAAAATGGAGACTTCACCGTTCTCTCCAGTATTTCCTCTTGGCTGTCGAAGGAACTCCTTGCTCAATATATTAGCTCTGGAAGGAACTCCTTGCTCAATATATTAACTCTGGCAAATCCTATTTTGAAACACACGTTTGCTCCCAGGCGTGTGAGGTGGGGACGGGGGTGGCACCCTGGAGCCACGGGGCCGTAGGTGCTCACGCCCCGGCTGCAGAGACGCCCGCAGAAACAAACCTCACCCCGTCCTACACGCGCTTGTTTGTGGCCAAGATGGGAGTAGGTAAACTGGGCTTTTTGGAAGGACGGACAAACTTCAGGTCAACTCACCGTGTGTTTGAAAAACCCTCCTATTTTCCCTTTGGCAGCAGCGCAGAAAATGTTGTCCAACAGTACGAGAACCATTTCCCAAGCGCAGCCCCGTCACGCCGACGGCGCTTTAAATTGCACCAAGAGATGCAACGTTTCCTGCGCGGACCGTGCCGCAGGGGCGTACGCAGCAAGAAAGAAGTAACATCGGTTCTCTGGCTGCGCTCAGACGCCAAAATTCACTTTCAGAAAGGGTTTTTCCTTGTGAAGGTGGAATAGTTGGGGCACAGCGATGGTTGCAAAGCGTTCCCTGCCACAGTAAAGCTACTGATGGTTGGCACGTGGTGCTTCAAGAAGCCCAGATAGTAGAAAAAACACAGCCTTAGTATTTCCGTATTAAGTACAACATTCAAATATTACGATAAACAGTACTGCTAAGGTAGTATGAACCTTATAAAGAGTTCATCAATGATACCGCAGAAGGAAATTTGACTTTTTCCATTGTCATTTCAGCTGCATTTGACTGGCTGTGCCCTGGCTGTGTCTGAAGATCTCGGAGCAGAACAGGAAATCAACTTGCTTCCTTCGCATTTATTTTGCCATTGGCAATCCATTTCAGAAAACTGAAAATATCATACCTACAAATAGAAACTCGTCTCTGTCTAGAAATGAAAAATGTCCTGCATCAATTTTTTTTTTTTTCAAACGTGGAAAATAGTCCTCTTATCTTTACGTGCCTCAGTGGAAAATTTTGAGCGCAAAAAATGACTCATCGAGCTGGTACTCAGCTTTGTTCCCCCACTGCATTTTGTATCACATTTTCAGGAGGCAGTTTATTTACAGTAAACACTGAGATCGTAATCCAGGATGAAAATAACCATTCCATTAGGCTGCTTATTAGACTTGCAGACAGTAGGACAATCAAGGCACGGACTTTGAATCAAAACTTCAGCATTCTCTAACCCCTATAGCTGCAACAGGGCATTTTAATCTATGGATATATATAAAATTATACTAGATGCAATAGGAATATGCAAATAAATGTAACAAGCCTTATAAACTGGTTCCAGTCTTTCAAAAAAACCAGATACAGTACTTCAAAATTCCTTCTATTTTGTGTGTAATGTAGGGAAATTATCTATCCTGCAACAGGTCACCTGGGCCGTCACTGAAAGTCCCTGACAATATAACCGTGTCTCTGATGGTACTGCAGGACAGCAGTCAGTCAGGTGGAACCTCAAAGTTATGTATTTATTACTTCACAAATGTATTAGCTATTTAGGAATCCTGCTTTATTCAGGGTCCTCCCCAAGAAGACTTTTCTTCCGGCTGATAGTTTTGTCACAACAAAAAGCGCAGGGAGAGCGTAGGTACCTGAGCGTCGTGAAGAGCCCTCCGTCCACCTCGAGCTGAGAATACCAAACGTTTCCAACATCACCAAGCGCCACGCTGAGTTCACACACCATACCTACTCTAGGACCCTTTTTTCTTCATTGTTTATATGCTGTACATTAAAAAAAACCCAGACGTACCTTTGCAGTTCTGTTGATTGTTATGTTTTTATCCATGGTTGTCATTCACCGGCAGCGGCACTTCGAGCAATACAGATAATTACGGCAGGATGAAGAGACTTCAGCTTTGCACAGTCACCGTGTGTTAGGAACTGCGTCTCACGAAAGCCCATCTGACAGCTCTACCCCTGAAAGCATTTAGGAATTTGTAGAAAAGATTCTTGTGCAAGATAATTTCTGTGTGACAACCGACACGATTAAAAAGAGCAGAATGCAGAACAGAAAAACGCTATTAGTGTCTGAAAGTGAGAAAAAAAGTCTGCCTGCAAGTGGAATTTTCCTTGATCTCTCTTATCACCAGCTTGTCGCAATTAACCGCAGTCAGAAGTCGTACCCTGCTGTTTTGCTACATGTTCCTCTATTTCCTCTTTTAGAAATGTGATGAATACGAGAGTACCACGTACCACAAGGGGCTGCACAACGCTGGAGAGAAATAAGACCGCCACAATCGCCTCAATTCAGGATTTCGAAGCCAACATTTTTCACACCTTCCAAAGTTGGCTCGGCGTGTAAGGCACCGATAACCATTCTTTGTTATAAAGGGGCTTTGTGAAAACCTGCTGTGTTGCCATCCATACCTGGGGGGGGGAAACCTCCTCCTGCGCCGAGGCTTAAGCGCGTACACAAGCCAAGGCGTGGGCTTCGGCTCCTCTCCTGCAATACCCTGCTCAGCGAGTCGGGCAGTTTCGCGGCAGCGTGTTTGAAGGGTCCCTTACAGCCACAGGGAGACCTTCCTAACCTGAACTACAATTACCTGAATTACCTTTCCTTTACTGAACTTCAGTTTTTCCTGGGATTCAGTCTCACAGGGCAGCTCTGGTGGAAAGATAGCTGCCGCGTCCAGGAAATGAGAAATATTTGTCCCAGACCAGTATCCCCTCTTAAGCGGAAAGTTTGAAATCTGTTTCGATGGGTGGCAAACAAGCCTAATTCCAGAAACGGCCTTTTAGGAAAGACTTTCTCTAGAGCCGTGTGCCAGTTACTGACTGCCAAGTCAGCATGCCGAGGAATGCTGAAGGCTGAAAGACACAAAACTATAATTATGATGTGTCTCCAAAATTGCTTCGCTTTCAGGTCGGCATAGCTTGTTGGCCCAGTGTGTTAGCTGTGGCATCACCTCGCTGTGTTTCCATGATAGCTTCTTCCAAGAAGAGGCAAGCGTGGGTTACGTGCCAGATGGATACAACGGACCTTTAGAGAGGTGACGGAGACTTTCTTGAGGAGGTGATAAATCCTGAGAATGACAGTGCTGCTCTGAGCGGAGCGGCTCGCTGGGACGTAGCTACCAAGAGGTACAGACTGCAAAACTTGTGAAGGGCGAGTGGCCGCACTGGAATTTTAATTGATCAAATAGAGCTTCTAGGTGTGAAGTCTCTCTGACTGTAGCAGTAAGCATGATCGCACGAAGGTTTGCTTCGATACTTCTGGACTTGCACGGTGAAAAGACGTATTCCCCTTCACTCAAACGCAGATCTAACAGGACGACTACGTGTGTACGCAACCTCGTTCTTCAAGACGCAGCTATGGCTCTGTTATGGCTTGAGAAACCCACAACAATTTCTTGTCGTTTAGACAATTATTCTGTCACCCGATGACCCCTCCCCACCCGGGAAGGGGAATTGGAACAAACAAGGAAACCTGGGGATTGAAATATAAACAGATTTAATAGCATAAGGTTAGATAATTAACATTAATAACACCAAGGAACCAGTATTGATCCTGATACCAATATAAAATACACAAGGACTATACTCAGCCAGTCACACCAGTAGGAAGCTGTGCACTCCCAGCAGTGGACAGCAAATGTCGGACACTGCAGTGCTATGGCTTCAAGAGGAAGGGGAGGGCTCAGGGATCCAGGACCGGGGCAAGAAGTTCTCTGGATCACCGCCATCAAGGAAGAGAGGGAATTTCTCAGCAAACTTTCTAATTTACATTGAATGTGACGTTCATGCTATGAAATAATCCTGTTGGCCAGCTTGGGTCAAGTGCCCGGGTCTCGCTCCTCCTCATCCCGGCACCTGACAAGCTTGAAAACACCGAGACCGTGAAACCCGCACACCATAGCTGGCTATAAATATTTTCACAAATTCAGACACTAGTCTTCTAAAAGCGCAGTTCTCCCAGGCGTTAGAGGAGAAATTAGTCCTGCATTGCTCAAACCAGGACAGGCTCCTCTACTGTACTTCCACGCGTGCTTGCTCTGAATGCTGCACAGCAGCCTCGCCCCCTCCCAGTCTTGTCCCCCATCAGCCACCACCAGAGTACCGCTGGCACGTTGTAGTACTGAACCATTTCACTCTGGGGTTGCATTATCTACCTAAACAGGATGAGTTAATTTTCTTCCTGCCCTTATTTCTTAAACAGAAAACCCCGAACTTCTGGCCTCAGGCAAGAAACAAAAGAAAGGTGCCCATGTCAGGATGTTTTTTGCATTAACAGAATAAAACTCTATTTCTACACTTCAGGTTAAAAGACCACAGAATTAGGGAAGCTTGAGGTGAAAGCATACTGCTAACTTAGCAGCCACAGCAGTGGTTTAATATATAAAACATCAAAATAGTGTTTTAAAAACAGAAGAGTTCAAACATCAGTAGCAAATGCATTGCTTATGGACAGCTTCTTAACAGAATTCAAACAAATGTGGCACTCCAAAAAAACTTGTCGCTGCTATCAATTCAGCAAGCTGGCTGTTACAGCAGAGGGCTGCTGCCACCGAGGGAGTACAGCACCCACTCAACTGTGTCAGGACTTCCCTTTTCCCTCCCACCAAGCTCTGGGTCTCATTGTTTCTCCACCAAAAAAGCCACCAGAACTGCTATCTCATGCCTCCCATGTTCAAGTTTTAGAAACTTGAAGGGGGGCAGAGGAGGAGCGAAGAGGATTGCTAAGGCTAAGAAGTGTTTGGCATAGCAGTAGCTTTTAGGAGGAAAATTAAATTTCATGCTCTACCTCTTTTAAAAAAACTCCCCACTTTCTATACTGTAAGTCTAGAGTTATGTCCGATTCAGATGTAACACAACAAACTAATTCATCAAGCTTTAACGTGTCCCCAATATTCAATTCTCCTTTGTTATATAGAAAAGAAAACTAATACATTTCCTTCTTTATATATTAAATAACTTTTTAAAAGGTAATCTTTATTTAAATACAGACAAAACCTGTACCCTCATGAGCCCTTGACAAGACACTTCATCAGTGGCAATGGAAAGTTAATCCAGCAGTAAGAACAATCTTACATTTAAAAATCCTCATGAAAGCAAGTGCTGAACTTTTGGGTAAAGGAAACCTCCTGAACGTGTAGCTCAAGAGCACTGTACAAGGATGCTTGAATGAACACATTTAAAACTTCGCACAGGCAACTATCTGTAAAAACAAGTAGTGAATTTCAAATTTAGAGACGCTTTAAGCAGAGTTTCTTAATGATCTGTACTTCCGTTGAATAGGATGAGGTCTGGGAAACTTGGACTATTGGATATAACTGGGAGAAGAGTGAGTCTGGGTTTTTGAATAATAAAAAAAAGGATGTAATTCAAGTGCTGTGTAACAGACATACGATGAATATTTTTCAATAAACTGATGCGAAGTGATGTTTCTGAGGTACATATACAGACGTTAATATGCACAACAGTTTCTTTGAGAGAATACTAACGGTCTCCAGGACAAAATTATTCTTATTTTCACACGCTGCAGCACTGTCACGTTTTACAGTTGCAATGTAGCTATTCCTTGAAAATACCATGAATTTACTTTGAGGTCCCACTTGTTAAGATAAATTCAAAAGAAGACGAGATTTCAAGTCTGAGCTTTAATACCAGAACTAGAACACCATTTCTTGAATTCATCTAAACAATTTAAAAATCCTGTTTCAAATTCTTATGGCACAAGACTGGCTCGGAATTGAAGGTCCACTTGGCCAATTAAAAGAAAAAAAAAAAAAATCTACCAAAGAAACCCCCAGACTAAAAGATACAAAACAGAGCTTTACAAAGAATGAATCAGAACTGAAGGCAGCTTAAGGCTTCATTAAAATATTTGCCAAATTCTGCTGTTACTTGTGTAATCCATTCTTTAAACTGACTTCAGTGGGATTGCACAGATACAATGCAGAGCAAAACTGGCTCACACTGCCCAGTTTGAGCAAGATACAGTCACATTATCTTTCACGGTATTTAGAAAGACAGGAGAACAAGTGTAATCCTTCCTGCAAGGATCATTTTATTCTCGCTGCCCCCCTCCTTGAGTACAATTAGAGATGACTTACAAAAATTCATGCCACACACACTAATAAAAAAAATTAGCGTGGGGCAAAACTTAAGTCTCAGTATTTTCATGTTTTTCTGCCACATTTGACAGAATTGAAAAACAGACACAGCACGGCTTTCATCTAGGCATCTGTTGGCAGTACAATCAATAGGAAATGATATAACGAATCTGAATAATCACTGTTTTATAAAGCTGTCCTTAGTCTGTTGTTGACCTTCTGTACCAAAATCTAGCCCTGTAGTCGTCACTGCAGGTCATGAAGCCAGGATTGGTAGGAGAATGGACAATACAACGGACAATGCTGTTGTGCCCAAGAGAAAGAAGATTTCTCCGTTCAGCAGTTCTTGAATCCCAGCAGCAGAGACTTATGGTCCTTTCATCTGGAAGCAGCACATAATCTTCTGTGTGGTTGAAGACAGCTTGTGTCCTGTGTACTTGTCGTCCACTCAAACCAGCTCCTAAATACATGCAGCAAAATATTAACCCAAATAGAATCAGTTTTAGAAAGTTTCCAAAGACCTAAGAATAAACCTCCCATAAGTATCAGTGTCTCCAGTCTACAAAGGAGCCTTTCTTCTCAGTTAGTCTACCATTTCCACATACAAGAGGTGAATCAATAACGAATATTCTTCTGTACTTATATACATGGTATATTCTAAAATTTCTTAGAGGACAGAAATACTGTCAAATCAAATCAAATACTCCAACTGTGTCAGTTAAGTCCAACCACTCAGTATGAGTGCAATTACTTAACTTTAAGAGCACTTTTGCCTTTTGTATTTTTGGTATGAGGCTTACAGCTGTAACTAAGGGGAAAGACCACAGATAGCAGAATACAGAGATTCTCATTATCAGTGACAACTTCCGTTTTTAAGGTATATATTGTGTGGCACATTGTATGACCTACCTTGGCCATACCTTTCCTCCATACCCTTCCAATAAAATGTGTGTTTCATACATAGGCATTTACTTTGCAATGCACACACCTGCATCCTACCTGGTATTTTGCAAAAGGAGGTTTTTTTATCAAGGAGGTGCTGCACCCTGCTGGTTAAGAGCAAAATATAGCTGGCGTACAAGAACAGGACTGTACACATCCCAAAAGCTGATACACAAAATTTTCAACATCCTCTCCTCTTTCATGCTATGACTCCTAATGCTAAGCACATTAGTGCTTGACCCAAAAGCATCCCACGTCTCATAGCTGCCATCATATGCAAAGCTTCCATATCCTTCACCAGTTCTTAAGTCCTGCTGGGATCAAAGCATGGTATTGTCAACATGCTCCGAGTATGACTACCTTGCACACAATAGCATCCTTGTGGGGGGGAGGGAGGGGGGAGAGAAACAAACCAGCTGCAGCTCTTTTTCAGAATATTGGCACAGCTCACTAGAGCTGTTTTTTGCACAAGAGTCCAATAGTTAGAACAACTGCCCCAAAGCAGGTTCAACTCCCCCGTCTGAGTGGGTACTCTGAAGGAGAGTGGCCTACTCTAGCCAGAAATGGATTAGGTGTTAGTTTTGACCCTTCCAGTTTAACCGTGCCCCTAGGCTAGCAATAAATAGAAAAGTCACAAAATCAAAATGATCACCAGCAAGAAAAGCGATTATGCTGTTCTGTTCTAAAACACACTAAAGGAAAACTACAGAACAAAACCCTCTGCACAAATGTCCTAGTCCTTAGGGCAGTGTTCCTTTTTACTTTTCTCTAATTCAGTGATAACTTCCCTCCAAAGCAATGGAGTACTGATGTCAGGAAAATCCCCGAGATCTACTCAGACTAAATATATTTACACAGACCGACATAAAAGAACCACACCCTCTCTTCTGGAATTAGCCTACATTAAGTGTTTTCAAAAATGTGCGGCAATTTATCCTCAAAGCAGCAGTCTCACATTGTCATTAAGAATTACTCTTCTGACAATACTACCACCCCTGCCATGGGTCAGTACCTGGAAAAGAAGGTACTTGGAAGGTGACCTGCCACATACCTGTGTATTTGACCAGTGTTCGACCAGTGGATATCTCCCATAGTTTAGCTACAGAGTCTTTTCCACTTGATAAGATATACTTTGAATTTTTGGAAAAAATAGCAGAACAGACTTCAGCTC
The DNA here is from genome assembly GCA_008921705.1 of Burhinus oedicnemus. Classification (NCBI taxonomy): domain Eukaryota; kingdom Metazoa; phylum Chordata; class Aves; order Charadriiformes; family Burhinidae; genus Burhinus; species Burhinus oedicnemus. The sequence continues at coordinate 683,931 of VFFE01007096.1, forward strand.
CATCATGTGCCTTCTCAAAAGTAGTGATACAGCGATTTGAAACACCATCCCACAGTTTGATGCATCCATCCTTACTTCCTGTCACATACATGTTTGCACTTGCGTTGTAATTTACTGAACATATAGCATCAGTGTGCTGATCTTGAGGATTGCAAGACACAAAACACTGGAAAGTATTGATATCATACAGTCGTAAAGTAGGGTGCTGGGTACCAACAAGTATGAAATCTCCAGAAGGGTGAAAAGAAATTGAGCGCAACATCTCTGCTTCCTGTTTGATCAAAAATACATAATTGGTGTAAGAAAGAAAAAAAAATCTGAAATGGAAGTGTAAATTCTGGTAGCATTCAAGTGCTAAAAAATCTAGTTAAATTACCAGTTAGCACAATGTGTTCTGTTTTGCAAAACAGAAAATGCTTCCTACAGGATTAAAGCGACAGGCTACCTTTAAATGCATCGTTGTTTTTGTCCTAGAGCAGCTTGCAGTCCCTGCTCATTTTTGGGATATCACACAAAAGTGACAGGAGGCTTTGTCAGCCAGTCACACACCCCAAAGCCCACTACCACATAATCCCAAACTCTCCTCCAAAACCAAGATAGCATAATTGACTTCAAAATTGCCCATATTAGATTTGGTCTAGATTAACAAAAAGCAGACAGGCAGTAGATTTGAAGAATATAGGTATCCATTATGCACAAACTCTTAACACGTAATCACCATAAGGTCTGCAAATTTTGTAGCTGCATACTCCTACATACCTAACCACTTATAAACTCAGACACAATTCAGCTCACTGATATCTCAGTAGTCATACATTCAAGCTTTGGTTGCTCTGAACTGGTATTGTATCTAACCTGTATATATTTGAAGGCTCTTTTGGCAGAAGGTTTTGAATAATCAAACAATTTTAGTGTGTAGTCCCTTGAACCAGATGCTAGGATCTGTTCTGTTGGATGAAAAGCTAAACACGTAACTTCATCCACATGATCATACAGAGTCCGAATAACAGGGTGATTTTCCATGTTTTGCTGTGCTGTCTCATTCATCATGACCTACAAAGAACAGTCAACAAGTTAGAGTGTTAGAAAGCAGAACGTGCTTTTGACAGGAAAAGTAGGTTTTGTACTTGCCCAAGTGGGAAACAACAGCTACCTTTCTGACATATGACTAAGCACATAATCGCTATTATCTTAATTGTTTGAAAGCCCATTATATATTGTTACCAGATAAGATCCCTGTATCTTAAAAAAGGTCAGCTGACTTGCTCAAGGACAAAGTAGTTTCAGTAGCAGAGAACCGATGCAAAAAACCCTATCGCCCTCTTCATAAACAGTCCAAATCAAAATACTGTATTGCTGTAAAAATTAAGGGAAGCTGTAGCAACTGGGAAAACTGCAACTTTTACTCACACAGGATACTGCTGAGAATCTGGTGTGCACTCTGTGCAAAAAACCCAAAAACAACCCAACCCCACTTCTAAATTGGTACCTGATAATTGTATTAGAGAAAAATTGAAGCAAATAAATATGTACTCTGTGAAACAGTTCTGAAATACAGCCACTGGAGGCTGTAAAGGCCAAAAGTATAAGCAGTTTCAAAAATGAACTGTGTTCATACAATACAGCAATTTCTGGCTCAATTCTCTAGGCTGCTGCCAGAAGTTACACAGGTATACTTGCCCTATTTCTTCTTCCTTTTCTTCAAGGGTACTTTATGAGCCGCTGTTGGAGTAGGAAATATGGCGAGACAAATATTTAGTCCAACCCACTGAGCCAGCCACAAGGCACAGACATGGCATGAAACAGACAGCACCTCAAGAATTCACAAAGTGGTTATGATTCAAGTCATATTTTACCTCAATAGGCATAGCACTTTTGGCCAACATTCTCTCTGTATCAAGAATTTTTATTGAAGCATCAGCAGATCCTGTAGCTATTAACTGTCCGTCTCTGCTATACGTAGCTACACGACACGGTCCTTTATGAGATGTGACATAACAAGTCTCATATTCCGAAGCCTCAGGAGACATGGTCTGTACATCTGCATCAAATTCCAAGTCAATTCCTGTGCCCGGAGCTACCGTATCTGACCGTCCAATTGCATATTGAACAGCACTGTCATCGTTTTCCATTCCTGAAAAGAGAGAAGTTGATGCACTTAAATCAGGTTAAGCTTGTCCTTAGACACATAGGCTGTGGCCAGATCTATGCTAGAGACTTCTGTAATAGCTACGAGTCAGGTTTTAAGAGAGCGAGCCCCAGCTGAACAAAGCTAAGCTAGCAGAGCAGATTTAGTTATACAGCAGTACTTCTCATGAGAAATAAGAGGTACGAGCAGAACACAGCTCTTAAAGTTAACTGTGGAAATAAAACCAGCAAATACTGTAGGATGGTAAGTACTGATCAAGGCACTGACGATCAGTTACTGAAGACATCAACAGGTCTCTACTCAGCTTTTCACAGAGGAGAAACAAGCCCCAACATTATTACATGAGATCCGAAGTAAAAAAACTGAAGTATTTACTGGCTATTTTACTTTGCTTTATTACATTGAAGAAAAAAACAACCCACCCACAAACAACTATCCCAGCATTGTACAGGAAAATTTTTACTCTTCTTCACAGCCACTCTACAGAATTTTTTTTTTTTTTGTAATTATGATTTCCAGGATGCATCTACAGAACACAGACAGTTCAGCAATGGAAGCTGTAACAGGGCAGACACAAGAATTTTCAGCTATGTGCCCAACTGTGGCCATCAACTGATCAAATGCAACAGAAAAGCTTTTATTGCTTTCATCTACAAATCGCAAGTCTAGCATTCTTATTTCAAACAGACACAAGGCTTCACATATTTATACCCTTGGAACTCAACTAGTTCAGGCAGCAGAACCAGTTCCGTCACAATACAGAGAAGACATGATGTTATGGCTAGACCTCTTCCAGTAACTTAGTCAGCTTGTTTCAACAGCAGCTCAGGTATTCTGACTGCATACTGCGGCACACATGTACTTTCAGAGAGAAAGATACACAGAGAGAGAACAGGCAATACCTTTGCTGAGACCCTATACTGAGAAGCTTATTTGCTTGAGCCTGATAAAGGCTAGTGAAGACTGCCAACGGAAGGGCTTGCTCCCTTTCCAACGCTGTCAATAAGAATCACATAGAAAATATTTCTAAAGTTGGCAGAGAACCATGTGGGTCAGTTTTGTATTAGGTCTGTGGACTCAGTGATCCCATTGACTGAACTGTATTTTTAGAAGGTTGCCAGTCACCCAGGATCCTGAGCAGGTATTCTTACATGCTACAGAAGTTCAAACAAACAGATTTTGACAAAACTCAGTGATCTGTTTTGCTTTTAATGCCTACTAAGGAATGAAACATAGAACTAGAATGCCCTTCAAAAAAAGCCATGGAAGCAAAGGCTCTAGCTAAACATACAGAAACGTCATGCTATTACTAAACACAACCTTTGCATAAAAGATGTATTTTCAGTAACACTAACCTCTTAATTCACAAGAACTTAAGCTAGGGATTTGGAAACTGGTCTTTTATGTTAGCTTTTTATTCCAGCTTACCTAACTTAATTAGGTGCAGCAGTTGTTCAGATGGTGCACAGACTGATTGTGGTTTTATCTCATTTATCAAACCATTGGCAATATTTATGTATCCATCATATAGCAGCTGACTAATTATCAGTTTATAAAGTTGCTGACGGTCTTTCAAACTGACTTTTGTTCTATACATTGTGAGCAAGGAATGCCTTGGAGGGGCCTGAAATAAAGAAGAAAAATCACATACAAGAGAGTTGCATGAAACGACCACAACCTTTAAATAAAGCACATCCTGCTGAATTCCAGTGCACGCACCAAATACTAACATATTTTAGGTAAGAATGAGAGACACAGAAATGAAAGGGAAGAAAAAAAAAAAGGAAAAACCTGTTGCACTTGTTTGCTGTAGAAATGAAAATCTCGCCAACGAACAGAACACGAACGGTATTAAGGAGCAATAGAGAAGACAGAAATAACGCAGCATGAGGTAGCAGAAGGGTTCTGTCAGTGTCTTCCGCTGGCACCGGCGGACCCGGGCGCCGGGGAGGCGATTAACATAAAACGTGCAGGCAAGTCAAACGCCCGCCCGCCCTCAGCCTCAGCCAGCCCGCTCCCTCCCAGCCCGGCAGGCCGCATCCTCCCCGCGCCTCCTCCCGCCCGCCCGCCCTCTGCCAGCCCCGGCTGCAGGACCAGT
>VFFE01007096.1:688197-771034 GCA_008921705.1 Burhinus oedicnemus
CTCCCAAAGGGAGGGCGGTTGATGGCGGGAGGAGGGGGGACGACCGGGGCTGTTTTGTGTCCCAGCTGCAAGGCTCCGAAACGCTGCTTCCGCTGAGGCACCGGGATCCCCAAACACGGGGAGGTGAACGGGCTAACAAGTGGCGGGCAGCGGTGCTGGGTGCCGCAGGCCTCCCCGACGGCTTGAGCCGCTCGGGCAGCACAGTCACAAGCACCTCACACTGCCAAGACTGCTCGGTGTCCCAGCAGGCTGAGAGCCTGTCCCGAGAGCTCACCACCCCCCTCCCAAAAGTCCTACTCACGTCAGCCTCAAGAAACGGCAGTCGAAGTGGACGCGGGTCAAGGAGGGGGGATGCCATGCTACCCATGCCCCGTGGCAGCTGACGTCTATCGCACGCTGCAGCCACGCGACGACCTGACATCTTCTTTTTACCTATCCTGTACCGCTTGTAAACACCAACACACACACCAGGGTCGCCTTCGCACTTGTTTTCAGCACCGCAGAGACAGTTAAAAGTTGCCTTTGAGCAGGGTTCTTCGGAGGCCCGAAGTACTGAACCTAGTTTCCGCTGCCGCTTGTCACTCAGCGGCCAAGGTCCCCCTCACAGGCGTGAGCAGGACCACTCGGGCAGCCGGCAACTGAGACAGCACGGCAGCCTCACGCTCCTCGTACGCTGCCGCTCACAAATTGCACTCACTGATTGTCGTCCCGCTGCCGCTCAGCGTCTCCTCGAGAACCCGTGCGGTTTTGGAAGCTGCCAGGGGCTGCGGGTCACCGCTGGTGTGACAGGAGGGGTCGGTGGGCTGGCGAAGGTCCCTCAGGCCAGGCGTCCCCCGGCGCGCCGCGCTGTGCCCAGGCGGGCGTCCCCTTCGCACTTGTCCTCAAGAGCTGACGGCACGTGGAGCGCTGCCCTGGGCCGCACGTCCGGGCGAGGGCGAGGCAGAGGCCTGCTTCACCCCTCCGCCCGTCCTCCCGCTCCTCGGGGCTGCGAGCTGCCACCCGGGGCACCTACCTCGCCGGCTGGACACAATGGCCCCCGGCCCCACTCGAGCTCGGCTCCACGCGAGGTGGCAGCACCGCCTCTCCCGCGGCCCGGGGCGGCGGGTGCGTGTGTGGAGGAGGAGAGGGAAGAGGCCGGTGCCTGGCAGGATGCGGGACTAACCTGGCGCCCTTCCCCCGCCGGCGGCGGTACGCTCCGAGGCCTCGGTGGCTGCGAGGAAGGGATGGTAGTTGTAGCGTTGCCACAGGTGGGTGGTCTGGGCGTACGCGATTTGCGTAACGGAAGACCCGGCCAAGCAGAGACTTTGCGGAGAAAAGTGTGTAAGCGGGGCGCCGATCCACGCAGTTGGAGTACGGAAGGAGTCAGCGGCGGAGAGACGGTACGTAAAATACGCATGTAGCGCAAACACCGCCCTCGGGGCGGGCGGGTTGGACCTACTCGGCATACGCAGCAGGCTGCCGTTGCGCATGCGCCCCAGAGGCCGGCGGCGACGAGGCTCGGCCTCGCAACGAGCGGAGCCTGCGGAGAGCCAATCGGCGGGCGGGCCGGTTGAAAAGGAGCCAATCAGCGGGCGCGGCTGGCGGGAGAGGGGCCAATGGCGAGAGGCGGTAGTTTAAAGGGTATTTAAGGGAGGGCGGTTTGAATTCAAACAGCCGCGGCGGCTGGAGGGAGCGGAGGTGGAGGGTGAGCGGGTGGCTGGGTTCGGCGGTGGGGCCGCGGCCTGCGGGACCCTGCCCGCCGGAGTTGCTGGCAGGGACGGGCCCAGCCTGGCCCGGCTGGTGGGAGGCTGCGAGCACAGGCGGGCGGTTGCGGGGCAGGGAGATGAGGCGGCGGGACGGCAGGCCCGGCCCGGCCTGGCCTGGCACGGCCTCGGGCCCTTCCGGCGTTCGAAGGAGGCGGTGGGGGCACGGGTGCGTTTTGGAGAAGAGCTCTGAGACACACTGCTTTCTGTGGAACTGACCTCAATTCGCTATGTCTCGCCCGTAGGCTAAGCTCTTCTCCTCAGGCACTATGGACAAGAACATGAAAGAGAACCATTCTGGATACCCCAGTCGTGCTACGAAGGTAAATGTCCTGTTAGGTTTTGGTGGGTGTGTTTGTCCTGATCACGTAAGAGCTACAGGTTTCAAACTGTCTGTGGTAATTATTAACTTTGCTAAACAGCAAAAAGGGGAAGAACTGTCTTGAAACAACGTTTTCTACGTGCAGGAAACAATTGCCAATTTTGTCTTTCAGTACCTTTCTCTTGGAGAGAACAGTGCCCAGGGCTTTTTTTTTTTATTGTCCGTATTAGCATGTTATACTTGAATTGGGAAATTCTCCTCATATTTTCAGTATAAGATACTTTAGAGTGAGCAAATGTGTGTAGTCAACTTAATCCAGATATGGCTTTCAAAAGCAAGCACTGTGTGTGTTAACATCACTATGCACGTGCCTGTGCAGCACTACTCAGGATCACCCTGATTGTGTATTTTTTTCTATATAGAAACACAGGTGCTTTGTCACTATTTCACTTAAAACCAAATAGATCCTAGTAAGGTTTCAGAATAGCACAAGCAAAGCTTCTTTTTAATCAAGCTGTCAATACATTATTTTTAGTGAACTGAACCAGAAGACTAAATAATATCTAGGGGAAGAAAAAAGTACAAACTGTTGCGTAGGTATCATTAGAGGGTCAAAAATTTGAGAAGCTAATCGTTAGCATTTGAATGTAACTGTAGGCAAAGTATCCTAGAACAACTAAGAATTTTTAAATATAAACCTAACGTCCCTTACTAGAAGCAAAAGATTAAAAGTAGATAGCTCAACCTTACTAAATAGACTTGCTTTGTTCTGCAGTGCAAGGTATAGTAAGATGAACAGCATTAAAGGAAGCAATGACTCAAAGCAGTGTATGTTTTTATAGTAAGAATCTGCTGTCTTAATACCTTTGGCTGATGTTCTTCAGATGTGTGTGGAAAAGTTCTGCTATCTATAAATAAGTATGCTGTTGTAGAAAACTGTTCTTTCTTGTCAATGTTAGAAATTTAAGAATGCTTTCATTCATAGAACTAAGATTGGACTACTCTTAACATCTCCTTTTAATGTGCTTTGTGTTTTTTCTCCTGCTCTACTAAATTGGGCCATCAAGGTTATAGTATGCTATTCTACAATTAATATATAATGTTTTATTTTTTAAGATTGCTAATCCCATTGGGGATGGCCCGAAACGTGTCCCTGTGTCTCAGCATTCTGCCCAGAGCCGGTTATTGAACAATGGAGTTCAAGCACAACGTGTTCTGTGTCCTTCAAACTTTGCCCAGCGAGTTCCTGTGCAGTCACAAAAATCTGTTCTGTCAAACAAAAAACTGTCTAATAACCAGACAACACAGCAGCCCCGACCAATATTTCCTGTCCAAGCGACTGCTAGGCCTCAAGTTCCAAGGAAGAGCAATGAAAAACCTCAACAGGCTCCAGTACCTGGTAATTCTGAAGATGATGTACATGTATTTATACAGTTGTGACACTCGTGCTCTATGAAGCAGAGTGCTGTGCAGAAAACCTAAAGCTGATGCTGATGATGTGGGACAGTCCTGTAGAGAAGTACTTAGTTGTGCCCTGAAACAGAGTAGTAGCACATGCTTCATCTTAGATGTTACTGCACTATCCCTATTGCCAGGACTGCCCATCTAGAGCCAATATGGGTATTTAAAAATTTCCAGATGCTCACTAGTCAGCTGTGAGTTAATGTAATTGGCACTTGTGCATCACAGTTTTTCCAGTATTCATGTTAATATCTTATACACAAGAATACTGTATATTTGGGAGGAAGCCTTTTTTTTTTATTTTAAGAAAGCTTTTAAAATTACATTTTGGTAGCTCTGATAACTGTTATGATGCTTTGCCAATAGTAAGTTATGCTAGATTGTTTAAAATGTCATTGAATGTATTCTAAGAACTGTTGCACATACTGCACAGTGGTTAAATTTGCTCCCCATATGAATTTTTGTATTGTGTTCCATGGGTCTGGTTCACAAAGTTGATCTACTTCTCTTTATGTAGCAAAAAATTCTGAAGCAGAAAGCACCTCTAAACAGAAAAATGAAGAGACTGCTAAAAAGAAAAATGAAGAGACTAAAAAGTAAGTTTTATGCCTAAATTATTCTAGCTGAGTCCTGTTGGATTAGGCTTGTTTTTAACTTCTAGAACTTCATGATGTGACTCAGTTGCAGCTAAGCCGAAGGCTACTTGAACCCCCTGGTTGTGGAGACCAGTAGCCCTACACTTCACAGACAAAATATGAAACTAGGAAAGCCTACTTTGGCCTGATAATTCTCAGGAACAAGGACTCCCTGTAATCTAAAGAAAACTTTTGGCTAAGTGAGTAACAGCTCTTCCCATGAGAGAACACTGATAGCCACTGTTCCAATCACAAGATGTATACTTGAAAACAAAGCCTCCTTCATATGTGCAAGACACTGGAGTCTGCCTAAGGATGAAGTTAAGATTTGTAGTATGGCTACCTTAAACAGTTCTGATGTGCACTAGTAATACATCTGCATTAAGTATATTGAAATGAGTATGGCTTGATATACACAGTCTTGATTTTGTAGTAGTGTGGCTGATGTTAGTATCTCTGCGCATAAACTTTAGGAAGGAAGAGACTAGTTTTCAGAACTTTCTTTTGAAAAGTCTCAATGCATGTTTTAATCCTCTTGGTGTTCTCTGAAAGACTAAAATCTAGTTCAGATCACCAAATATCTATTGAACAGGAACATTATAGATTGTAAACCTAGGAGTCAAAACCCACACAACTGTCTAGCTCTTGTAACTTTCTCTTCCTCTTGCAGAAGGCAATGGTCTCTTGATGATTTTGAAATTGGTCGCCCTCTGGGGAAAGGAAAATTTGGAAATGTGTACCTGGCACGCGAGAAGAAGAGTAAATTTATTCTTGCATTGAAAGTGCTCTTTAAAACACAACTTGAGGAAGCCGGTGTAGAACATCAACTACGAAGAGAAGTTGAAATACAGTCTCATCTTAGGTAAAGTGTAGTGACCCATTACACTCTTTGCTTTGTTTATGTTGTTTATGATAACATACTCTGTTGAAGAAAGGAGAAGTTTCTTTTTAAACACATGACACCTTGAAATGGCTGGTCAGGATTCTTGCCTTTCTGCAATGAGATTTACCTTTGTCTACCTTGCAATGAAGTAACCTCTGATAACAAATGTTCTTATTACAAAAAACCCAAACTCTTTGATGCTTGGATTTATGTGGGTAACTGCAATTTCTCAAGAGTCTGAGCTTGTTTCTGGTATTCTCCTTCCTGGAAAATAAGCCCAGCTTGCTGAAGAAATTGGTTTTCACGGAAAAGTGAATTTTTAAATTCCAAACCCCATAGGAATTGGCACCTTCCATGGTAGTCTACTCTTCCAGCTGCTGTAGAAAGGTATGTTCAAGAAGATATGAATTAGCCAAACTCTTGGCTAGCTGCTTGCTAGTAGGGAGTCTAAGCTGCTGCTTTGATAAACACCATCTATCTGCTATGAAGCTCTCAATGGATATGTTGTGAGCTGAAGGAACACATATAAGATGTTGAAGTTCCTACACTTGCCTTGAAAGGGGGGAGGCAGGAAAGGGAAATACCTTGTTCAGAAGAATATTTAAATCTTTTTGCAGGCACCCCAACATTCTCAGATTATATGGCTACTTCCACGATGTTACAAGAGTCTACCTTATGCTGGAGTATGCACCTCGTGGAGAAGTCTACAAAGAACTTCAGAAGCTTACAAAGTTTGATGAGCAAAGAACTGCTACTGTAGGTTGTTCTAGCTTCTTACACATTACTTAGTCTTCATATCTGGAATACCTGTAGCATAAAGCTAGCTCATCAGATACAGTTCTATATTCTGTTATGTGAAACTGAGATTCCTTAAATGCTAGATTGCTTGTGCCCTTGTAACAAGGAATAAGTTGGGAAGACAAATTAATGCATGGCACTAATATAACAATGTTCAGCATTGCTTAATACCAAGTGCTTGGTCACTTCAGGCAGAGCCTGTATTGCCAGGCTTCAAGGGTTTAAGGAATAATTGCTTTAACTTAAACTACTAATTATGCCTAGAAAAGGCTATACTGTAGCCAGATAAGCTAGAGTGACAATGTCTTTATACTTTAAAGATTTGTTCTCTTTCTAAATACAGTATGTCACAGAACTAGCAGATGCCCTATCATACTGTCATTCAAAGAGTGTGATTCACCGGGACATCAAGCCAGAAAACTTGCTGCTTGGCTCAAATGGAGAATTAAAAATTGCTGACTTTGGATGGTCTGTGCATGCTCCATCTTCTAGGTGAGACAGATACCTTATGCAGCTAAATACTTCTGTAGTGAAAATGTTAGCTTTCTTGTCACGTAGCTGTGGAATGGAGATAAATGTGAACTTCCTAAAATACTGGGGGGGGGGGGGAAAGTCCTTTAAGAACTGGGCCACTGCAGCAAAGCTCTTAACACTCCCTCTCTGCTACACCAGTTGACTGTTATCCTGTTTTTTTTTTTTTTCAACTTGTATAGTTCAAAACTTGAACCTGAAACAAGCGAAGCAGGCTGGTGTACTGTTGTAGGGTTATAGTGGTCCCCGAGATGACAGACCAGCACTTGTGTTCAAACATCACACTAGCAATGTACTTAATACATTTCTTTAATTAGTCTGAATTGCACTTGACTAAGAAAGACTATTTGACCTAGCAAGTGGGATGAAAAAAGGAAGGATAAGACTGATTGCAGCTACTGAGAAGCTTTAAAGCAAAAGTAGAAAATTTACTGCTGGAACTTTTTTTACCAGGTATTCTGGTGGTGCCGAGTCTATCCAGGGTAGACTCCACTGAGGTACAGATGATTGACAGCATTACCTTCTATCTGTCTCTTGAAATGGATCTTCTAATTGCCATTATCAGTAAATGATTAACTTAAGACTTTTCTTCAGGAGAACAACTCTCTGTGGGACGCTTGACTACCTACCTCCTGAAATGATTGAGGGAAGAACACATGATGAAAAGGTGGATATTTGGAGCCTGGGAGTTCTGTGCTATGAATTCCTTGTAGGGAAACCACCTTTTGAAGCTGAAACATACCAGGGAACCTACAGAGCTATTTCCAGGGTATGTGCCAACACTTACTTGGACTAGCCAAGTTGTGCTGCCTTTCAGTTCTGTTGTCGTATTGAAGCTTAACAAATGGTCATCTTGAAGAAAGGCATGTATTATAAGTAGAACTGTAGCAAGACATAATGATATGCATAAAAGTAGATCTCTGAAACTGTCTTCAGTCATTCAGTAGAAAGGCAAGGTGTCTTAAGGTCTCTTATAGTCAGACTTCCTTGGTCCTACCCTGTTTCTGCCTGCATCTGAACTCCTAGCTCTCTCGTAAAGCAACTAATCTTCTCCACATCTTTCTCTTCTAAGTTATAAAATGAATATTTAACACACCAGGTGTTACTAAAAATATATAAGCTTATCTTTTCCTGTTGCATACCCTAAAGAGGTTCCAGCAAACTAGTCTTGTTTGTAGTACATTGGAAAATACACTAGTTTAACTTCTACAAGCAGTGAGAACCTTGTTTTCTTCAGGTTTATGATGAAATTACTTAATCTCATCTCAATAGGCATAAGGTGCGTAGCCCACAAGGCTGACACAGCTTGCCTTACTAAATGTACCTTGGAGTCCTTTGTCTGTCTACTTTGGTTATTACCAAAGAATTTTTGCATCATCTTTAGCATCCTTTCTTTTCTTTAGGTGGAATTCAAGTTTCCTCCATTTGTATCAGAAGGTGCAAGGGATTTAATTTCAAAGCTTCTGAAACATAACCCGTTCCACCGACTGCCCCTAAAGGAGGTACTACTTCATCCCTGGATTACAGCAAACTCTACAAAGATGCCTGACAGCACAAAGAGTGATGTTGCTGCCTCATCCAGAACGCAGTCTTAGCAGGGGTAACCTCATGGGATCAACAAAAGGAGTCTTGTACTGTGACTACTGTAATAATTACAATAAGAAAAGCAGGTCTTGGAATCCAGTGGCAATTGGAATGCACATCTTTGGGTTGGCCATCGTCTTAAACTCTAATTGCAATGTAAAATTATTTGACTATTAGCTGGAGGTTGTGGAATATTTAATATACTTGAAATCCAGTTACACGTGGGCCAGGTTTGTTGATTTAAATATTAAGCTGTTCAAGGCTCTTATGATGTGGTCTGTCCTGGTAATGGTTCATTGTTCCAACAACAAGAGGAAGTTGTGGTTCTAGCTTATTGAACAGTGCAATATCCCGGAGATACCTGCCTCCTAACTTACTGGGCTGCTAAGGGTATCATCACTGTGGTGTAATCTGAAACTGAGTGAGGGGAATACATTTCTCTAAGTGTCCTAAGAATGGTGTGCATTATTTTTGTCTATTTTATCTTAAATGTGAGCACTCAACTTTCTAAATAAATACTTGTTATACTGCCACCAGCATGATAAGGTTCCTTACAGCATTTATCGCTTCCACTGGCTATCTCTAACTGCTTGTCTTACCATCAGTATGGTGTGACTTCTTGTCTATGATCACAAAATAAGTTTACTTCCCACCTCTGTCAAAAAGGAAGCTGGTACAATGTTTTTGCTCAAAGTGTTGGTATGACAAACCAGGTGTGGTCACTTCTACAATCACAAGACATGATTACAAGGTAAGTACCAAATGTGTTGCTACTTACCTTGTGGGTTTTGTACAACCATTGAAACCTAGGCCTGCTTCTTACTTTTTTTTTTAATGCAGTTACTCAAAGACAAGATGGTCTGAAAGCACTTCTGAGAAAGGTCTGGAAAGTATTGTTATCAAATGGCATATGTAACAGGAACTAGTATTAACATCTAGTGTTTTAAGATGTTATTCCCTAAAATGTAGCAAGGGTTAGGCTGCTCACAAAAAAAACATACAAACCAACTATTTTCCAGTAAAACACTTCAAGCAAACTAAAAGAAAGCAATTTATTGTATTTTCATTGTAAGACTTTATGGTCATATTCACTATTTTACAAACCACTTTAAAAAATGATCCTTTTACAAGCAAGGATTCTAGAATTCAAAATATATTCTCAAATTAATTTAAAATATACTCTGCAAAAAAACTTCCATCTAAACAAACTGCCAGTAGTTTATACAACCATATTTATCTTAACAGGTAATCTGAATTCTGGTCATAATTTAAATGAAGCTCTGTTTCTTTACTGCAAGAAAGGCTCTAATTAGTGCTGGTGACTTTTATTAACTTTTAGGTGCATTTGCTTTAAATGATTCCTGCTTTGCAGAAAGATTTGTTTGGAAAAGAAGAAGCTTTAATATTCCTTTTCTGTCAACTTTAGGACAAAACATACTTGACTGATTAAATGAAGAAAACAAAGATGCCTCATGATTATTCTGGAATTCTTTTGTTATCCTCAGTTACAGAACACTGCCCTAAACAGATACAAAGAGAGTGGGCATGCAGGGGAAAAAAATGCAGAAAGGCTTCTGTGAACAGAAAAAAAAATAAGTTTAAGTAGAACTTAGTGTTAACAAATACTGACTGATCACTCAAAATTTAAAAGACGAGCTGTTCCAGAATGCAGTAGGTCACAGAAAGCTACAGTAGTGTTGGTTGCATGTTGCCATACCGTGGTAACCCTTTGACTGCTGTGTAGATACTGCAGTTTTTATCTATCAAACACTCAGCAATAAGCTTCCAACTACGTAATGGGTATAATAATCACACAGATTAGTCAAGGGTTAAAGGCAGAGCTTCCTTGAGGAACAGGCTGCTTTGAAATCTTAGGCTCTAATTAGACCTGGCTCAGATAGCAGCAAGCTGAAGCTAGTACCCTGGACAAGCTGCCAGCTTCAGCAGCCATACTATAAAGTAGGCATGAAACAGGAAAAAAAATCCAGTTGTGGGGTTTTTTTTGATAAGCAGCTAGTCAAAATGAACTCGATAGCCATTCCTCCTGCACACATGGGTACATGGAGCAGCAGAGCACTGGCTCCACATCTAACAAGCAAGCCAAGCAGCTGTGCACAACAAGCTCTGCTAGTGACAGCTTACAGCTCCCATGGAAGCAGGCCACACTGCAAGGCTGATTCTCAGCATGTCCTGCTCCTAAGGAGGGTATGTTGAGCAGTGTTTAACTGTAATGCATCTTTACATGTATGGCTATGTTTGTATTATACATCAAGCCTCTAGCACATGTACCTGCTCACTGGTGCAACTGTTTCCATCTTTAGACATTAAACCCTCATCTGGGCTAACAGCACAGCCCCACTGAGCCAAGCCCTTGTCAAGAGTTTGTTTGTGGTCTTGGTTTTTTTTTTTTTGTTTTCAGGTGCCAGTCTCTCAGATCTGTGTCAGAGCCACCTTGGGATAAATGTAAGCACAAAGACAATGTAAAAAGAACAGAACTGGAAGGAGGAACAGGTCTAGCTCGCGCTGTCTCACAGCACAGTCCTAAGTCTGAAACCCAGGTTTACTACCTAGTTTTGGGATCCAGCCTTTAGATGAACTGAAAGGTGGTATGTGAATATATGCACATGCAACTATGTTTTAACAGGAGTGTCCAAACAGGGAAATGAAAAGCACCTCTAATTGGTACATTCAACAGTCTGTCAGACAAAAGCACAGGAATTGCTCTTGTGAAGCTATGAGTTGTAATGTCTGCATATTTGAGTTTCATCCACAGGAGCAGAAAGCTGCTAGGGATAGTTTTCAGATAAAAATGTGTCTCCAGTACAAAGCCAGATCTCAATACATTAAAAACCCACAGATGCCTTGCCTCTGACTTGACGATCTTTGGAATATGTTCACGTAGGAGGTAATTCTGGTTACACTGATTTCAGTAGACTCAGGATTCCTTCTGAGTCTATAGGCATAAAAAAAAAATAAAATTAAAAAAAGGACTTTAGCAAGGCCAGTTCCTAGCCTATAAATAAAGCAAGTTTTCAAACAATGAAATTTTGAAACATGGAAGCACCACAAAGGAGCTGTAGTTTCAGAACAGTGCATCACATGTTCTGGCTAAAACAACTATCACTGTGCAATAATTAAGCATACAGGTGCTCCCATTTAAGTTTGTTCAGTATGTGTGTTGTATTGCAAGACTGGGGTCATAATATATGCCTTTTATAACAAGAGAAATGCCCACCTGACACCTTAGATTCCGATATGTACACTTACCAAAAGAACTATTCATACAGTAGGATATTGTTTATTCCACAGACTATTAGGAAGAGAATCTTACTGTTTCCCACCTATACTGTAATAAACTAATGCTGCCACTCTATTTTGACAAGAAAAATATTAAGGCCCAAAAAGCTAGATTATAAATACCCAGAACTGAGTGTTCTAAAGAGACTGCTCATTGTCAAGCATTTATGTTACCACTTGCAGTGGAAACCAGATACCATTTTAACAGGTTTTTCTAAAGAAGAGGTGGCAAAAGGGAAAGAAGGTAAGGACAGCACTTTTCACAGTGTAATATTTACCTGAAAGAACAAGTAATATATACAAGAGGAGGCCAGCATTAACATGAATCCACATAAGTCTTCCAAAGAAATTTAGCAATCTGAAAAGCTACATGGATATAGAGCATTTAAAAAACAGAGTAAAAACCAGTACGAAATCATCATGGATTTGGGGCAGGAGGTTTGAAGAAACCAATCTTCCGGCAGTATCGGACAATAAATGGCACAGAAACTATAGTAATGCTGATTCGTACTGGAGCAAACAATTTGTGAATAGCATATGCCAACACAAATGTGCTTGTACCAGCAGCCATTTTAGATTGCAATGATGATTCACTGAAACCAAGTTTGAAGAGAACTGCAGTCATATCCACACCACTGGGGAAAGAGAAAACAAGATTTTTTAGTTTATTTTAAGGTTGCATGCTAAAGAATATAAATTATAAGTGCTATTTTTTTCAGGGAATTTAACGTGGTATACTTCCAACTCTGGAATTTATATTTAAATCTAGATGTTGTTAAATAATAAAAACAATGAATTATTTCAGCAGTAACAGCTCAAGTTACTTCTGTCGCAATAACACATGCAATATTTTCAGATGCGCATTTTTTTTCTTAAATTGACAAGTTCCCTGTGAAGTCAAATATGTTCTCAGTTTTACAACTGTAAAGCTGCAGAATTTGCATGGAGAATACTCAGTCCCATGCTCAACCTTCTCTAAAATAATCTATTTCTCTACTTTTGAATTTAAAAAAGATGAGAAATTTGTGAATTTGTGTTGGAAATTCACGTTCCCAAAATTTACAATAAAGTCTATTCTGTGTCTTGATGAAATTTATCACATAAATATAGATCAACCCAAAACAAATAAGGTACCTGTTGTTAGGCTTAGAGTGTTCTAACAGAGGCGTACAAAGCTGTTAAAATGACAAGTATCTTATCTAAAATCTAGCAAGTGAAGGAAGTATTACGGATCTCAAATAAGCGTTATCCTGAAATCCATTAATATTTTAATTCTCTATAGACATAGCAGCTTTCATCAAGGTTCCTGTGTTTGGAGTAATCTTCCAAAAGAAGTTGTTACTGTAACTCTTCCCCCTTCACTTGCCAGTATAGTACCTTGTAACTCTGAGGTAAATCATACCTGAAGGAAAAAATTTTCATTGTCACCCTGTGCCACGATATAGTAAATGAGGGAAATCAAGTATTCACATATTCCCACTGAATCAAGAGTAAGCAGCAGGGAATGTTTTGAGAAACAATGTGTTTCCCTATTTCCTCAGTTGAAATACCTCATGCTCAACAGCCATATCTATAATTGATGCATTCCCACCAGAAGCCATGTAATTTCCCACCTGACTCCTATACAGTGAGCTAGTATTTTCTTTTTTAAATCTAATCCTGTTTTAGTGGCCGTTGCATTCTGCAGTTTCAACCGCAGAAACTGAGTTCAAGACCCAGAAAAATAAATTTATCTCTAAGCTCCAGCACTTTGGTATGGCTCTATCTTTACAGACCACACTACTGTTTGAGAACAAAAGATATCTCTGCAGAACAAAAATAAATTCTCTCATCTGGCTAGTTACTCTTGTGCAGCGTCTACTCTGCTGTTTTCACCTGCTCACCATGGATCATGAACCTATGCAAAAAGACCATGTACATCTATCTTCTCTCATGCCTGATGGGGGATTAGATACATTTATGGATCTATCTATACTTAAAATTCAGAAGATTACTGTGTACGGATCAAACAGATATAAAGTACACATCTCCTTCCAGAAATAGGTACAATAGTAAGATACATTTCTTGGCTAAACCATTACCTAGAGGCTACAGACAACCGTACAAACCGCACCTTGACACAGCCAGGTAGAAGATTCCTAGAGATACTAATGAAATTCCAACATGGAATGAAACCCCTACAGCACCATATTCCTTAAAAACTTGTTTCAGTTGCTGGGATTTGTTGAGTTTCTTGTTTTCACCGCTGGGATCCGTGGCTGCCTTTTCAGGGGATACACCTGCATCCTAAAAAGAAAGCAAGTAGAAGTATTTATTAGCATTAAGCACAATATCATATTTCAGTCAGTTGAATGAATCTGAAATAATGAAAGAAGTGACTTGCATACAGTGCTGTTCAGAATGCTTTGGGAAGACAGTAACACACTTTTGCTCTTTCACATCAGGATAGCAGATGCCTGTGGCAGAGCCCATGCAAGCTCCCTTTTCCCAACTCTTCATATCGAAAGGATGCACTGAGCTTGGTGCAAGTTCTTAGACAATGCAAGTTTCATAATTAAAAAGTTATTATAGTCCCAGTCTTCCATTTGATACAGACGTGTGCTAAGGCACACCCATGCAGTTGCTTGAGATATGAGACTGAGGTGGCAGAGAGATCTTTGCTTACACCCACTGCTCAGCTTTATACAGTGAATTCTTGTAACACAGCTTTTTGTTCAAGGGCAAAGCAGCTGATGGCACTGGAAGCCTACATGATACCACTGTGATGCTGGCTTACTAACAACTTGCTGATAGAAGAGGTCCAACATTCCTATAAACCACCCTCTGTAGATCAGCTGAAAAAAGGAACAACTGGGGAACTGCTACTGTTGATAGCAACAAGCAATACTGTTGCCATGACGCAGACAATAGCTACGCAGACATGCCACTGCCAGTGTAAATAACCTAACTACACCGAAAATGTTTGTCGTAGTAAAAATTTATTGACAGCTCTTTATCTGGGTAAATTGAAAGTGCAGAACTTCACACTAAAATATACCCCAAAGCAATCTGTTAGTGCAATACAGGCGAAGAAGGGCATATAGACTGCTAGTACTAAGACAGCCCTTGGATACCTCCTCATACTTGCCAGAGAAGAGATTCCAACTGGAGAAAGAAAACATTTCCACAAAGACCTCAGGATTTTTCTCTAATTAGTAAGCGGTTGTCAAGAAAGATTAGAAGAGTCCTTTCTTTTCAGCTGAATTCAGCAGCAGTTGTGACAATGCGACAGCCAGACTAAAGGCCACTGCTGCCCACAGGACAGGTACAGCTGCTGAGAGCCTGGCACCACTTTGTCCTATGGTGGATTGGTTTCAAGGCACACAAATTGTAAGAAAAATACTTTTGATTAATCCTTGGACTTGGCGAGACTGTAAATTAGGATACGAGACAGGCTCCTCTTACAACACTCATGGTAGGATGAACTCGCTTCAATCAGTGATTTTAACCATAACAACCCCCGCCCCCCCAAACCTACGTTTGCTGCTGGTTTTCTTTCTTAACTGCAATTTGTGTTACTTTGTGTTTCATTTTGACAGGAAATCCTGCTGATCCACAAATATGTGTTTAGGGAATTGTGTAGCTCAACTTATTCCGATTCTTGCATTTTAAAAATTTTCAAACATAAGAGATGTTAGGGTTTTTTTTTTTTGGCCCATGAGCCAAAGCAATATTTGAATAGAAACTGAAACTTGACTAAGGAAGAAAAATGTCCAGTAGAAAAAGAATTCCTTTATTGCTTAAACCAAGCAGTTTTAATACTGGAAGGTAAATGAGGAAAAAAATATTCAAATACATATTTTTTGAAGCAGGCTTATTGAGCAAAATAATGGATTCATAGTTAGATAATCTAATTGCTTTCAGCCACTGGAAGTAATTAGATTCCATACATGGCTGTACTGCAGGGCTGCTATTTCACCGTGCTTCCGAACTCATTCTCTTACTCTTCTGTTTTATTACAGAAGGGTGGGGTGGGGTTGGGGTGGGGGAGAATGCTCTTTTAACTCCCAGTCTGTAAAATTTAAATACTGAGTTATTGAATGGAATGAGTTGAATAAACTGAACAAAATAGTCTCATAATACCTTCTGCCAAAAGCTGTCCTAACAATTCAATCAACACCACATGCTTAGTCAAGAATACTCATTTATTCAACAGCGTGATTTTCTTAAAAGCCAAGTGTGGTTTGAATGGTCTTTTAAGATGTAATAGCTTATAGTGGGTTTTTCATGCAAACAAAGATGATTATTATCTATTTAAGGAGCCAAATTTTCTTCAGACAGCTGCCCCAAAAACAGGAGCTGACAATCTACAGAGATGCATAAGCCTCTGAGGAACTCTGGGTCTTACAGCCGTGCTTGCAAGATGGATCGTCAGGGCTGAACAATAGCTTGTTCTCATTGTCCAAGTACATTTCGTTTCACTTACGCTCTCAGGCTCACGTGCCAGGCAATTTCTGAATGGCATCAAAGCAAGATGTTAAAAAGGTACCACTTCAACAGGTATTATTTGGACTACCCAGTACAGTCACGTCCTGAATAACGTACAGGTCAGCAAAGAAAGCTACCTACTTTCCATATAATTCTGCTATAATCTTTCTGCTAGAAAGCCAGTTTTATTTACATTCTTTAGACAAAGATTCAGCTTCCGGACAAACTACAGCATGAAAACGAATCTGAAATATGATGTTATGCTTTGTAATGAGGCTACAGAAATTAACTTGAAAATTAAGCTGTAGAAATTAAACTGTAAGTGAGGCTTTGTATGGAAAGCTTACATTCACAATCTTGGCACAAGCAGGTATAAAGCAGGTCCCTTTCTCCTACAGAAATACAACATAAACAAGATTTAATAATCTACCGCAAGGTAAAAACCAGTTATGTGTGAGGCCTTCATTTGTTTTTCTCCTTGAGTCAACTGAAATTTAAAAACAAAGCAACAAATGGTACATATTCATGCAAATTTTTCCTTCCAACTCCAACTACTGAACAGAATGCTGAAAGCCCGGTGAAGTACACAACTAAGCGGGTGCACGTTTGTATTTTATTTCTCGGCTAATGAAAAGCCGCAGAGCCAGGGACCTCTCTCTGCAGGCAGCCCACCAGCCATTTTCAGGGGCTAAAACCCACGGCACTTTTAGAAAACCCTTTCAGCCATCGCCACCAGGAACACCCGGGCTTCTCTGTGTCTGGGTGAATTACTGAAAATCCGCTTTTATTTTTTTTTTAATTCTTCATGACTCACCTGAAGTGCTCGAACACTGCAGCCCACAGGCAAAACAACCCCCCCAATCCACCCCCCCACTGGGGCGATGCGGGCCAGCTGAACCCCTCATCTTGAAAACACTCCCCAAAAACTGGAAAACACGCCCGAGCCAGGACAACTTGTGCTTTAATCAAAGCTACGATCCGCTTCCCCACCAAGGCATCTCCCTCCTGAGGCCGCGCTGCCCCCTCGCACAGCGCAGTACCTCACCCCCCTCCCCGCTCCCCCTACCTTGGCGGAGGTGCCGGCGGCGCATCGCAGCGTTACGAAGGGCAGCGGCGGACTGAGACCAGCCCGGACGAGGCGGGGACCGTAGCCCAAGGCGCGGGGGACGGTGGCGAGCTGGGGGCTGCGCGGGATCGCCGGCGGCCGCAGCGGGCCCAGGCGCACCAGGCGGTACATAGCAACGACGCAACAACAGCGCAGCCCCAACTCTGCGCGCCGAGCGGGGCGGGCGGGCGACCAGACCTGACAAGCCGAACACCAGCCCCGCCCAGCGGCGGGAGCCCTCCTCCTTAAAGGCGCAGCCCCCCCTTAGGGGGCGCTGCGCCTTTAAGGAGGAGGGCTCCCGCCGCCGGGTGGTTATTTGAGGGAGGGCGGTTACAGGCGTTGGTGGCCGCTGTGGGGGGCGCTGGGCGCTTTTGGTCTGAGGGGAAAAAAATTTCGAAGGGCGGTTTGTTGCCACTCGGGAAGGTGTGAGGCAGTCTCCTGCCTCGTCTTGCGTGGCTAAACCCCTTCCAGCGCCTGTCTGGAGGGAGCTGTAGGAGCTTGAGTACAGCAGCTTTTCGGTGTGGCCCTTCCAGGTGGCTCGCTGAGGGGGGAGAATTGGCTTTTCAGTCCCCTCGGTGGTGGTTAGGCCTGTAAGCGTGGAGGGGATGCCTGTCGTTTTTTCAGAGTGCTCCCTAAGCCTGCACCTAGGTTAAAGGGGAGAAGTGGTTAAAGTGTCATCGCTACTGCAGTTCTGGTGCACGGGCTCACAGTGCGGGCAGTTTATTTAATTACTGACTTTATCTTGAAGAGCTCTAGTTATTTGCCAGGACTTCGTGGTACAGGGCAGAGTGCAAAGGCAGAGCTTGCCCGGTCCCAAAGGAGTCATAGTATCTCTGAGACCAGAAGCAGCTTTCCAACAAACACTGCAAAGGTCTCACATTTATAGCCTTGTTTCCATACTAAAACCGCAGCAGGAAAATTAGGAATTAAAAATACTGTTGAAGTATAACATTGCTGTGGGAAAATTGTAGGTGTTGAGGGAGGGGGGAGAGGGGATATTCCTAGCAGGTGAATCCCAGTGCCCTGGAGAGCTCTATTTCAACCAGTACAGCTTTGGTTGATGGGAAAGATCTGTCCACATTGGGTAATTTTCAGGATCGGTACATAAGCGTGGTGATGTCCATAACTTTTTGTAGCTTTTCAGTCATTCAATGTTAGTGCTACTGAACACGGTTTAATATCTGCAAGTTGACTGCTACTCTGCACAGTGCCAAGGCTTTTCGTAACTGCAGTCACTGCAGCTTTCTGAAATGGTGGCTCCTTGCCATCACAGACAAGACTGCTCACTGCGGGGGAAGGGTAAATAGTGCATAACTACATTAATGTACTGAAACAATGCATCAGAATGCTAAGCTCTGGCAATAAAATACTTCTTTTTTCCTAATTACTAAGCCTTTCCTCTTCAGGCGCATTGTTGTTTTTACAGTGATGTAAGTATACAGGGCTGAGTACAACAGGAGAACTGTGTCAGATAAATAGGAGGTTTTCCCTCCGGAAGAGCTTGCAGTTTAGAAGCACAAGCTGGAACTGCACAGGACAACACTGAATGGTACAATGCTGAAACAGCATGGTGGGTGGCTCTTGTTAAGTGCAATGCACCACAGAACAGATGGGTTTCAAGGAGCATCTTGGACGAAGAGAGGGAGAGAGCTTTACATGCATTAAAATAGAGTCTGTTCTGGGCATAACCAACAGCACTGCCAGTTCTAGTGTTTTACACTTTAGTTCTTGCTTCATAAATCTAGTCTTTCTCAGAATGCTTTGTAGAAGAAGTTTCTTGGAACACAATTTCACGTATTTATTATGTTTATTACTGTTCCAAAGCAATTTGCTAATGTGTTTTCTGTGACTATTCATACACCAGCACCACCTGAGTAGACAGATGATAACATGGTAATGCTGTAATCATTGCACACTACAATTTTGTAATTTTTTTTCCTGAATTGTAAAAAATCCCAGGAGTTAATTCTGGTCTCACTCTGTAAAGGAGATATCAGTCAAGTTCCACTGGCATGGACCACCACTGGGATTTGCACATATACACTGGACGCTTCCCTGTCTTTGTCTGACAGACCCATTAGAGTCATTGCATGGTCAAGAACACAGAGCTGCTCTCTGGTGGCATATGTGTTATGTTGCTGCTGGACGTCTAGAAATCCTGGGCAAGTGCAGAAAAGAGCAGGAGGTCAGTTAATGAGGCATAAAAGCATTAGACTTGGCAGTTTTATGTGTATGGTCTGGCTGTCTGCTGTCTCCAAAATCTCAGTGGGAGATTTCGCTTAGAAGCAGGAAGGAACGATACCATAAACATCAAATGATATATGGTCATTGAAAAACAAGCAAACAATCTGGCTTAAGATACCTTAATGTGAAGATACTTTACAAGTGCGGGGAAAAAGACATTAGCTCCATCCTGCTCGCTAAAACGAAGACAAAAGTGAGAAGGTACAACTTTCAAAGACAGCTCAAGGAAACGCTTCTGCACGGACACACGTTTGTGTTATCCTGGATGTGCAGGTCCTTCTGTAATATGCACATCAACAGTTACTCCTTATGCATCACTATATTTACCTCTCTGCCTGCAGCAGTAGGACTTGGGGCCATCTTCCATCTTGTTATTTACTGCCTGAAATCTTCAGACATTGCCAGGACACCTAGAATCTTACCTATAAACCTGGAAGTACAAGTAATCCTGATGATGCAGTTGAAAGGCGATTTGACAAGTAAGAAGTTAAATGGGAGGACTGATGAGCCTGTAAATTCCCTTGCAATTCATAGAATCATAGCATCATTTAGGTTGGAAAAGACCCTTAAGATCATTGAGTCCAACAGTTAACCAATACTACTAACTCCACCACTAAACCATGTCCCTAAGTGCCACATCCTACACATCTTCTAAATACCTCCAGGATTGGTAATTCAACCGCTTCCCTGGGCAGCCCGTTCCACCCTTTTGGTGAATAAATTTTTCCTAATATCCAATCTAAACCTTGCTTGGCACAACTTGAGGCTGTTTCCTCTTGTCCTATTGCTTGTTACTTGGGAAAAGAGACTGACATCCACCCAAATGAAGAGCTGGCCCCCAGAAAAGCCAACCTGGAGCCCCAAAGGAGGAGTCAGCCCCTGGAAAAGCTGACCTGGAGCCCCAAGGGAGGAGCTGGCCCTAGGAAAAGCCAACCCGAAGCCTCAATAGACTCCTTTCAGGTAGTTGTAGAGATCGATAATGTCTCCCCTGAGCCTCCTTTTCTCTAGGATAAACAATCCCAGTTCCCTCAGCCGCTCCTCATAGGACTGGTACTCTTGACCCTTCAGCAGCTTGGTTGCCTGTCTTTGGACGCACTCCAGCACCTCAATGTCCCTCCTGTAGCGAGGGGCCCAAAACCGAACACAGTATTTGAGGTGTGGCCTCACCAGTGCTGAGTACAGGGGGATGAGCACTTCCCTGGTCCTGCTGGCCACACTATTCTGATACAGGCCAGGATGCTACTGGCCTTCTTGGCCACCCGGGCACACTGCTGGCTCATATTCAGCCAGCTGTCAACCAACACCCACACGTCCTTTTCCACAGGGCAGCTTTCCAGCCACTCTTCCCCAAGCCTGTAGCGCTGCGTGGAGTTGTTGTGACCCAAGTGCAGGACCCAGCAATGTACCTTGTTGAACCTCATACCACTGGCCTCGGCCCATCGATCCAGCCTGTCCGGATCCCTCTGTAGGGCCATCCTACCCCCAAGCAGAGCAACACTGCCGCCTAACTTTGTCATCTGCAATCTTAGTGAGGGTGCACTCGATCCCCTTGTCCAGGTCGTTGATAAAGATATTAAACAGAACTGGCCCCAGTACTGAGCCCTGGGGACCACCACTTGTGACTGGCCGCCAACTGGACTTAACTCCATTCACCGAAACCCTTTGGGCCCGACCATACAGCCAGTTTTTCACCCAGCGAAGTGTATGCCCGTCCAAGCTATGAGCAGCCAGTTTCTCCAGGAGAATGCTGTAGAAATGGTGTCAAAGGCTTTGCTAAAGTCTAGGTAGACAACATCCACAGCCTTTCCCTCATCCACTAAGTGGGTCATCTTGTCATAGGAGATCAGGTTAGTCAAGCAGGACCTGCCTTGCATAAACCCATGCTGACTGAGCCTGATCACCTGGTTGTCCTGCATGTGCCACGTGATGGCACTCAAGATGATCTGCTCCATAACCTTCCCCAGCACCAAGGTCAGACTGACCCGCCTGTAGTTCCCTGGATTCTCCTTCTGGCCCTTCTTGTGGATGGATGTCACATTTGCTAACCTAATTTTTGTGGCCATTGGGAGAACAAGACTTTAGGCCTAACAAGGAACTGCCTTGAACTTGTGCTTACTAGCTGTTAACATGCTAGATCCCATGGGAGGATGTGACATTGTATCCATCAGAGTGGGCGCAATTAGCGCTTGAATGTGAAGGAGAGATTCACTTTTTGGTGACTGAATTTCTCTATTACATTCATATAGTACGTTTATTTTTCATGTAAACAGAGGTGACTGCTATTGTTAGTGAGCAGGACTGACTAGTAATTTTCATTTTTCTAAAATTAACTCAAATTGTCCTATTGCTCTTTGATAATTACAGAATCAGTCTTTATAACACATCCATTTTTCAAGCAATACCAAAATGTTTTGGTATCTGTACTAAATATAAGATAAACTGAAATAATGGATGCTACAAAATGCTAAAATATTTATAGATCTCAAAAGTGTGTTCAGCCGTCCTGAAAAAAGAACACAGTGTGTCAAGATGTGAACCCCAAATCAAGATGGCTTATTAAAAATAGACAAAGGCTGATGATACACTTGATCTACTGCATCTGTGTCCTGTCTGAACCACTGCTTCATCTCTCAGCCTGTTACTGTGTAGATTTACTATTATTTTCCTTTTGTAATTTTCCAACAGCCAGATAGTGCTGCTCTGGTTTTGTGTTATTCATGTTATTATTGCATTGTTAATTGTTTATCATCAGTAAGAGTAAAGCTGGGAATTAAGATGAGAGATTGCCAACTAGGCAGTAAGTAAAATGTCACCAGAAGGTGGCCATTTGGATTCCAGCAAGTCAAAGACTTTTCCATAATGACCGTTCTCGTATAAGTTTTCAGAAATGTTTGTCATGCTTTTATCAGAACATTTATAATGAAGTAGGATAGGGGATATCCTTTATCAAGATATCTATTATGAACCCCTTACATAACACTTTCCCTTCCATAATTTGACTTTTTGAAGTCAAAATCTCCCTTGGTTTTATAGCGCCGTAGAAACAGTGACAGAACTGAAGTATGCTATAACGTGCAGAATTGTTCAATCTGTGGTTTGCTGAGAGTGCAAGCTAAGTACTGCCACTGGTGCTTGTGGGACCCTGCAATGAGCTAGTTAAGGAGTTAAGTTCATTTTTAAGGATAAATGTGATTAGTAATTCAGTAACAGCTTACTTTTAATAATGTCTTAGTCAAACTACAATGATGCTTTGATGATGAAGAAATCTTAGAAGTCTTCTAAGTTTGATAAATTGCATGAGAGCAAACTCATTACACATTTTTCAAATCATTTCATCTACAAATAATTCAGAGATCGTGAATGTGGTAGTTCCAAAATATAATGCCTTCTAATAGGCAAGTAGGAATTGGTTCCTGTGTGAGAGTGGGAGGCAATTGCTTATGCGTGATGGAAGCTGTATCATTTAGTATTATTACAAATGTAGTAATGCCGTGTACATAAATATAATGAGAGAAGTTGGGAATTGATCATGAACCTCATTCAGAAAAGAAGCTAGGGTAAATTTTTTTATATTATAGTAAATTAAGGGCATGGCATGTGAACTAGTTTTAAGTGGCCTAGTTCTTTAGTACATTGGCGTTTTCACATCATGTTCCAAGGGTGCTTAAATTATGAAGATGAGATAATGTGGGTAGTTGATAAAATGAACATGAATTAAAATATCAGGAAAGGAATATCAGGAAATTTTATTTCCTTGAAATTAAAATTTGTGTCTGTGCAAATTATAGCACAGTACCTGTTCATTATTTGATGAATCCATATGTAGTTTATAAACATATTTAGCAGGAAATTTCTGTGTCATAGGTGCTGAGTACATACAGTTAGCTTTCAGGGACATCTTCCTTCTGAAGCAAAAACAACGAAAAATCATTAAAACTTGGTATCTTCTATTCAATGGGAAAACACTGCACTGTTAGGATAGCTAAATCCAAAGGAAGCCAGCCCAGGTATTTTTGTCAGTGAGAGGAATTTAGAGTGAGAAAAAATCTCCAAACAGGACAGCAAAGAAGGAATGATTTGCTTTATTTACCTGCACATCCTTGAAGAATGAGGCTGTGTGACCCGGTTTCATTCCAGTGTCCTGGAGATGTGTGGGAACTGCCATTGCAGACCTCTGGTTGTCCAAGGAAGGGGAACTATGGCTTCAACCCAAATCCCTGTAAAAGTGAATCTGACAATTTATGTGATGACTTTTGTGGGAGCCTCTGCACAAAGACGGATTTAACCTACTAAGCAGATCTTGCTCTTTGCCCATTGACCCCCTAGTCCTGTTAAAGCAAAAAGGGTTGTAAAGTGAAAATAGAAGAAAATAGAAGTGAAAACAGAAGAAAATTGCATGTATTTATGTGACCCTCTGATGATTTCTTGTGCCCATCCTTGGCATGCATGTGGGTGAGCAGACTGTCGCTGTTGAGCAGTGAAGGTGTTTCTCATGGAGGAAGCATAGTTCTTTCAGGATCTTTGTGCTTTAGTTGATACATCAAGTCAGCAGCATTAATTCTACTCTCCACAAGACTCCTCTCTGGTAATCTTCTGATGAGATGTTTTTTCATTTGGATGGTGTGATGTGGAGCCATTTGGATGTGTGAGTGAAAATCATATCCAATGTCTCCTGCTAGGTGTGGGATTGATAGCCCCAGCAAAGCAAAGAAGGTTATTTTTTCACAGAACAGATAAACTACAGGGAGTGGCAGCAGAAGCAGCTTCCTTGGCACCCACTAATGTGTTTCACCCTAAAGTGGAGGGTAACTCAGTCTCCATGTCCAAACAGCTTTTGGCCTTTTTGCCCTTTCTCTGCGTAATAAGGCTGCCACTGAAGACACACACAACTTTCTTCGTAGAAGTCACTGGCTGTTCTCACCTTTCTGTAACTGTTAACCTGGGTTACCTTTGAAGCAGCAATAATTGTTGTACCCACTGCTAGTTCCTTCAGACACGTTATGACATACCCATTCAGTTTGGAAGACAGGCTTTAACATTTAACTCATCACCTTTTTTGGTATCCAGCAAAGTTTCCATTCCTCATGTCTGTGAAGAAGTTACCATTTTATACCCTTAGATTGATATTTATTTTGCAGTGAAGTGCAAACAATTCATTCAGGTACCTGGGGTTTGGCATTTGGATAAGATTTCAGCTGGCTATTTAATTTATCATTCAGTGCAGCCCACTCTGAGGAGAGGTGTCTGCTTTAGACCCGTACCTCTGGAAAACAGCTATCAAACTTTTAAAACAGATGAAGTCAGCTAGCCCAGGGAAAGTACAGTGTCTTGTGCTGATAAATGTAACACAGAGAGGGATGCCAAATGGTGCTGTTTAGTGATTTTTTTTTTTTTAATGTCTGCTGTATTAAAATGGGTAAAGTGGTGTTTTGTGAACTGAAAAATTATGGGGCCAAATTTGGAAGCTGAGTATTTAAACTGCTTTGCCTCCTCAAGCTGTTTTACACCTCTTCTGATTCCTATGGACATTCAAATCTGCACAGACTCCTTTAGATTTATTTTTGTGACTTGTCTCACTACTGTACTGGCCATAACTTAGCTTCGTGAGAACTTAAGAAAAATTACGCAAGAGACATGTTTTGTGTTTGTTTTTCTACATGTTCAGCAATTTCAAATTGTTGTCACAAATAAAAAAGCTAGTTGTCCTCTTCCCCTTCAGGCTTAAAAGCTAGGTAAATAGCTGATAACATTCTGTTGTAGCAGCCCATGACTCAGATTCTCAAGTGCAGATTTGCCTGCCCATTGCTCCTTACCAATATTGCTATAAAGCAAATTGTCAGCCTATTTAGACGAAACAAGTAACAGTCAAGGCCAGATTCCCTCTTTTCTACCTCTCACTGCATAATGCCATAATGAGATTCTGGCCAAACAACTCAGTACAGTGCAATATTCAATCTGCAGTGTACTCAGAAAAGGCTGATGTGAATTACTAAACACAGTCATTAGCCCCTATTTGTATGAGGTTACTGGAAATTGTTCCCACATCTTTCAGCTGGTTATGCTGCTGCACTGGGACACATCCTTTCAAAGTAGTGACGCAGCCAGTCTGTCCTCTAATACATGCAAGTGAGTTTACCTTGCAGCTTTTGAATATACACCTTTAGTTTGTTGTGATGTGACTGGCCATAAGGAAAAAAACCTTCCGTGAACTTCCTTAAAAGCACGGTTAAAGGGATCAAAGTGGTCCTTAACTCCCGTCTGCTCTACAAAGCCAGCACTTGGGAACAGTGCACAAGAGAGCCTTTTGCAGAAGGGCAGGTCCCCATGCTTGTACCTGATCTCTGTTCTTGCATCAGAAAAATCGCATCAGTAAGTTTCCTGAGACCAGAAGCGGAGCAGGTGCAGGAGCAGAGCATGCCTTCATGTCGTGTCGTCTTTTCCTCTTTTTTGTTCAGCCAGAATTTGAGTTACACCCAAAATTTGAATGACCAAACCTTAAATAATAATAATGTTACTTGCGTTGATACAAGCATTTAATAGGTGTGAGTCGCTTATAATATGAGCCCATAAGCTAGAGAGCATCGCAAATTATAAACCACAGTTATAAGCAGCCTTTTGGTCTGCTGACCTTTCTAACAATCCCTAACAATGTGGAATATTCTTTTAAAGCATCTGACCTATCACTTTTAAAAGATTTATGTCATATTTTCAAGTGTGATTTGGTAAAGTAGGACCACTAGAAACAGAATCATTCTGTATAGGGTTGTCAGCTTTGAGATCTTACAAAATAAGGACACTTTTCTTGGGCTGTGGGCATGCGATCACCCTGTTATCAGTTATATTACTAGTGCCGTGTCACTGTACCTGGTTCTGATCTTGCGTTATGGTGATGCTTGTTATATGACCTCAGCAGGAGAAAAGAGAAGAGCCTGTTCTCTGGCTCTGGGCATGTGATCACCCTGCGACTTGTCATGTTCTTCTTGTGACACTAGTTAGCTGGCACAAGCACCCATCCATCACGAGTCAACAAGTGTGAACGCAGATATTCTGTCTGTATGAGTGAACTCTTTTACCATGTCTGGCAGCTGTTGCTTGAGAGCAGGCATTGTAGGAACTTGTTTGGGACTAGAGTCCAATGTATAAAGACTTTCTTTGGCAATAGCGAGAAGGCAGAATGGAGGGATGTTGCTTGTTCACTGATAGATATTCCTCCCCTGCCAAGCACATGCCTTACAAAGTTTAGTCAATGGATGGCACTGCTGGCTTTTCACAGCTGGGCTAGTTTTGGGAGCTGGCTTGTGCAATGCATTTTTGACTCATTGTTCAGTTTAAACCATGTCTGAAAACTTGCTATTGCAAAGGGGTTACTTCAATAGTAGTCATGCAGCCAAATCCCCTGGAACAAAGGGAGGGTTGTTGTTGTGGGCCATTGAGGAGCTCTATTAGGGAAACGTAACTGAGTCCCCAGCCAGTCCTCATTCATCACTCCCCAGTTCTCATTAGGAATAAGGCTTGTTGTGCCTCATCCTGTGTGGGTACAGAAGGCAGAGTGGGATTTTTTTTTTATTGAGAAGGCCTACAGCACATTTTACTGATAGGAGCTCAACCTCCTTGGGCTCTGAGATAACCAGAAGTCATTTAACTGTTCTGTGCTGTGCTGAGCTAATGAGCTCTTCTGAGAAAAAGCTGTATTATTTCAGGCCCCATCCCATGCTAATGTGGTTACCTGACTTCTAATAAAACTTGGAGCCGCTGCCAAGTATGAGGATATCTGCTGGGAAAATGGACAGATATCAACTAAATTGCTGAATGTTTTTTTACTGCTGCAGGAGGTTCTTTATATGTTCTTTGGACATGCATCCAGTTGCCAAAATATGCTTTCAAGAACCACTGTATAAAATCTGCCACAGTAGCAAGTCTGGAGGAAGGAGGGCTCGGAAGGTACCCTCAGCACTAGGGAAAGAGGGAGGAAAGCCATTCTGCTGTATTACTTCCCATTATTCATTATTTCTTACTAATAAAATATTGTTCATTATTTGTTATCCTATGGGATAGTACATGAGAATTCATTTATTATTCATGGATTTAGCAACTTTATCTGTTTATTATAGACTACTTCTCACTTAAGCTTGCTGAGGCAAATTCTTAATTACACTGTTGTAAACCCAGAGTTTGTAAAATGGGAGAAAAGAACAAGGAGATATAGCAATGTGAATTTAAGTGGGGAATCAGCAAGGAGAGCTGAAAAATTGAAAACTATAAGGATCTTGTATGTTGTTCAAAGGTTATTAAGCATTCAAAGAAAAGAAGAAACAAAAAATGAAAGTGGGAGGTTAGAAGAAAAGCTGTCTATGAACAGACCTTCTTAATCCAGAAGCCTGGACAAGTTTTAAAAAATAACCTGATTCCAAAAGCTCCTAAAGAAACTCAACCTGATAACACTCTTTGTTGAGTTGGATGCAGTTAAGTGAACAGTGTTGCAATAGTATAAAACTGTCATAAATCAGAGTGATCTGTGCCTTAATTAGCAGTCTGCCATAACAGCACATTCAGTCCTATGGAAACCCCAAGTGGTTTCCATGGTACATCATCCCCCACATACTAATAGGTCACTTGCCTTCTAGAAATACTTTCAAGATAATGAAGAAAAATAATAAATTGGTAGGCCATTTTGCTTCTAATTGGGGGTCAGACTTATTGAACCCTTGAAAATCCGAAGGTTTTGCTAATAATCAGAAACAACGAGCATCCTATGGTGCTACCTGCTTTGTTCTTAGTTGTTTGTGAAGTGCCAGATTTGTAATGGCTGCAACATGCACCACAGATAATCAAGAGATGATGATTTTGAGGAAGCTGCTCTGCTGTCAAAGTGGAACTGAATTTAGCTGGCCTGAAAATAAGGTATTTCTCATCTTTGGGGTTACAAACCCTAATTTTGCTTATTATTAGAAAAGCCTTCAGCTGCCTCTGACAGGACTGCAGGAAAAGTAATTGTACCGGAGAAAAAGATCTAACAATATACATTGTCTGCTAAAAACTTCACTTGGTTGAGAAGTTCTGTTTTGTACTGACTCCTGAAGTAAACAATCATCAGTGTTTATCAGTTGCTGGTAACGGTCTGTATGAATTCAGCTTTTTGATGTAGCCTTTGGGATTAGGAGTTGTTCCTGGATAATGCTTGAACCCACAAACATTAGGCATGTGGTTGTAAGCAGTTTCCATGGGAATAGTATTAAAAGCTATTTTAAGAATGAAAGAAAACTGAACACATTTTTTGTAGATTTTTATGCCAAAGTAATTGATCCTAAAAGCTAGTGTGAAGCTGTTCACATACTGACACAATGGTGCACAGAGATGTTTAATTCTCCTTTCGTCAGGGGTGAAGTATTTATAAGTACTTGTGACAGGCAAACACTGTGCAGACAGAAGTTATATGAACGTTTATCATTCTGCTCTACCTTCACTTTATGTGCAGAGGAACTGTATTGACGAACACTGCAGTCTTTCCTAAGCCAGTATTTAATATTAGGATTTAATTCTCAGTGAACAGAAAGAGCTCGGGCTTAGTTCAGATTATGCCCTTCTTTTTTGTTATCAGAATAAAGTCAGGAATTTAGGAGGAAAAGAAAAGATAAACACTTTGGTCTTTTTCTGAAGTTGAGGAGATGGCACAGGAGTTACAAACTGGGGCATTCAGCACTCACAAATACCCATGAATAATAAACCAGCATGTGAACCAACAGTGAAGAAAAAGAGGGAAAACCAGCCTGTGCAGTCCTTCTGAGTAGCTCTGCTTTCACAGTGGGTAACCACGGGGTGCAAGGAAGGGAAAGAAGAGGGTGAGAACAGGGGGAAGAATTGATTCGAGAAGCAGAATCTCGTTACAAGTTGCCCGGGAACGGTGGCTAACAGGAAGTGTAAATGATGATTTCAATAAGATCTGAAAAATGCCTTCTCAGTGTCATTTTGAATTGAGTCACTGTTGCTCCAGTGCAATATCGTCATCAGTGCTGGATATGGTGAAACTAATAGAAACTAGGAACGTTAATTGTGAACCAGGTCAGCTGTCTTTTACTATTAGTGACAGTGTCATCCCGCTGTGACACCTGAACAGACTCTCTTACACACCGTTGGCAGACACTGGTTTTTAGGAGCTGATAGACCGCAGATCAATAACTTACCTAATACATTTTCTGAGCCACCTACAAGCAGCTTTACACATGTGAGACTGGAAAGAAATAGCCTTGAGTTTATGATACCCCATTCCGTGATACCCAGCTATTTCTCTTGGAATAGGATGTTCTCCCCAGGCATCAGAGGGTGCAGGTCCAGGACTGCCTCTGCAGAGGTGCGAGTTTGGCTGTGCCCAGCTTCCCTGCGCCCAGCCATGCAGGCAGCATCTCCTGCCGGCTCCTTTGAACTCTTCTGCGCTGAGCACCACCATCCGGCTGGAAATGGGCCAGGGAAAATTCACTCATTTCAGAAAGTTTCCCTTTTACAATGGAACAGATAGAAAAATGTGACCCTTGAAGCACATGCTAACGTTTGCCTCGGTACGGCTTGCCAAACAGGGCAATTAGGGCCCGACCTTGTGGCAAACTCAACGTGTGCTGCAAGAAAAACCTTCGGACTTTTCAGACCTTTATTTAGAGGAATGAGGAGATAATCAGTTCACAGGATGTACTTCAGTGGACAATATCACTCAAATTGAAATTCTAAGCTGTATATTCATGCTCGGCAATAGATTTTTTTTTTTAAATGATGTAAAATACTAGCTAGAGAAATGGTTTCCATGTAGGTTAACATTAGGAGCTCTTGCATAAGCTACTGGAGCTTAAAAAAATGCTTAAAAATGATTTCCTGAAATCTTCTAAGTGGAACTGACTGCAGATAAAAATTGAAATAATTTCCTCCGGAACCTACATTACGTTTAACTTGTTATCAACATCTGAATTGCATTTCTGAGGCAGCAACCATATGTGCTCACAGATTAGGACCTGTTTTGCATGCTTTTATTTTTGTAGAAATGCTCCAAATGAAGGAAGAAACCTTTGTTATTAGGAAACATACTTAATGATAAAAAAACCCCCCACCTTGTCCCGCTTGTTATTTCCTGCTGTGTACTACCAGGTATCAACTTTATATTTTTCTTCTGCAGCTGGAGCATTTATATATTAGTAGGGTACAAGAATGTCCAGCAGGGAAGATATTCAACTTCCTGGAAGTTTGTTGAAGATCATGGAACATTGCCAAATATTTTTCTCTTCTAAACATATAGTTGTACATTTAATAAATATTACAGAATTTGTAACATTACCATCCCCATATCTGCCTTAATATGAAAGGACCTGAAGGCTGCACATTTCCACGCTCAAATGTAAAGATCCTTGGCAACTAGGAAACAAAACTAGATGAATAGTCTGTAATGAATACTGTTTGGGGTTTTCTTGTGACTATGGGAAAAAGTCTGAATAACAGATTTGTCGTCTTCTGTTTTCAAAAGAATTCAGATTTCTTCTTCACTTTCTTTCTTAAACCATAGTGTAAGACTACTGTGTGCTCTCAGGCAGATGTTTCATTGTACCTCAGAAGAGTTAGGTGACTTTTTGCACATTTCTTAAAGCACGTAAGATAAAAAGAATTATATTGGTGAGCAAGTACTTTATAGCTCTGTAAAAAAAGAAACAATACTTAACCACCGTTGTAAAATATTTTGAACTTATTTGCTTCCTCTTTCATATGAAATTTTATTCTTATTTAAAAAAACAAGTTGGCTTTATGATACGCACTGTGGGCTTTTTATAGTGCTGAGTTGCTTTCAACCTGCTGCTTACAAGGGGATGTGGGACAGTTTCCTGCTGGCCAGCTGCTTTGGAGAATTAATTCAATATGCAGATCCTGAACTTTAATGAAACACTAATTATCTGGTAGTGGCTGAGCCTCAGAAGCCTGACTGTACCTTCAGGCCTTTGACTCAATCCTCTGTGGAAGGCAGCTGCCACCTTCACACTGTGTTTTATCTGTTGAGGTCCTGGCTTAGTACACACACACTCTTGTTACCACTAGCTCAGAAGGTGAAGGAGAAAAACATTAATTTCCTTTAAAATTCACTTCAAGTTCAATGTTGAGATATAGTTGCTAATGACCTAAAGGTGATTCATCCATTATCAGATAATCTGCCTTTAGCTGAAATTATTTAAATACAGTGAGTTGAAGACAAAACCCCAATCTCCTACAAGAGAGAGAACTTCATGTAGAAACGAGCAAAGTATTTTAAGTTAATGGAACACTTCCAACCTTTTAAAACATCCGGCTGCTTTGGACTGCTCAGTGGAAGCAAAGCAGAAGGAAATCTAATTTACCATGCGTTTAGATGGGCTTTCCACCTTCTTTGTTAATGGAATGCAAAGCAGCAGCCTGAGATTGATATATCTGGCTGTTAGTTTTAACCTAACTTTTCCTCTTTTTCCCTTAAAAAAAAATATTAAGGAATGAACTTTTCTTGGACTTGTTTTCATGTTTTGAAATGAGCAGATGCTCAGCTGACATGGCTTGACATCTATTGATTTTAAATTTTGTTTCTGTTTCATCAGTTGTGTCTTGATTAGAATGGCATGGACCATCTTCTGATGTTTGATGTTAGAACTTAAGTTTTGTAAAATCTCTTGGGTTTTAACGTTCAATAAACCAAGAAGCAGAGAGAGCTAGTAGCCTGAGTGCTGAGGGCAGTTAGGATAATCTGGACCAGTGCAACAGCTTTAATTGGAAATAACTGGACTTTACATGGCTTTGGACCCTGACATTTATTTTCAAGGATTTCTCACTAATAAAGTTTTTCTTTCTTTCCCTTTTGGCTTTAGATAGAAATGTTTTATTTAATGGATTTGTCAGCTTTCCCATCCTGTCAGAAATCAGACAAACAGCCACTCATTTATAATGGAATAAGTAAGGCAAAGAAATGGTTTATGTATTGATATTCTATGCACCTAAAATATCTTGAGGGAGGAAACAAATTGAGTGTCTGATCCTGCAACTCTCTTCACAGAAAAGCTCATATTAAGTCACAGAATCACAGAATCACCGGGGTTGGAAGGGGCCTCTGGAGATCGTCTAGTCCAGCCTCCCTGCCAGAGCAGGGTCACCTACAGCAGGTTGCACAGGATGGCATCCAGGTGGGTTTTGAATGTCTCCAGAGTTGGAGACTCCACCACCTCTCTGGGCAGCCTCTTCCAGTGCTCTGCCACCCTCAAAGGAAAGAAGTTCCTCCTCAGTTCAGATGGAGCTTCCTATGTTCAGGTTTGTGCCTGTTACGTCTTGTCCTATCACTGGGCACCACTGAAAAGAGACTGGTCCCATCCTCCCGGCACCCTCTCTTTAAGTATTTATCAGCATTGATGAGATCCCCCCTCAGTCTTCTCTTCTCCAGACTAAGACGACCCAAGTCCCTCAGCCTTTCCTCATAAGAAAGATGTTCCAGTCCCCCTAATCATCTTCGTAGCCCTTTGCTGTCCCCTTTCCAGCAGTTCCCTGTCCTTCTTGAACTGGGGAGCCCAGAACTGGACACAGGACTCCAGATGTGGCCTCACCAGGGCAGAGTACAGGGGGAGGAGAACCTCCCTTGACCTGCTTGCCACACTCTTCTTGATGCACCCCAGGGTGCCACTGGCCTTCTTGGCCACAAGGGCACATTGCTGGCTCATGGTCATCCTGTTGTCCACCAGGACTCCCAGGTCCCTTTCCACAGAGCTGCTTTCCAGCAGGTCAGCCCCTAACCTGTACTGGTGCCTGGGGTTATTCCTCCCCAGATGCAGTACCCTACACTTGCCTTTGTTGAACTTCACTAGGTTTCTCTCTGCCCAGCTCTCCAGCCTGTCCAGGTCACACTGAATGGCAGCACAGCCTTCCGCTGTGTCAGCCACCCTTCCCAGTTTTGTGTCATCAGCAAACTTGCTGATGGTGCGCTCTATCCCTTCATCCAGGTCCCTGATTAATGTATTGAACAGGACTGGACCCAGTACTGACCCCTGGGGAACACCACTTGTCACAGACTTCCAACTAGACTCTGTGCCACTAATCACAACCCTCTGAGCTCTATCTGCCAGCCAGTTTTCAATCCACCCTGCTGTCCATTCATCTAACCCACACTTCCTAAGCTTGCCTAGGAGGATGCTGTGGGAGACAGTGTCGAAAGCCTTGCTGAAATCAAGGTAGACAACATCCACTGCCCTCCCCTCATCTATCCATCCAGTCACGCCATCATAAAAGGCTATCAGATTAGTCAGACATGACTTCCCCTTGGTGAATCCATGTTGACTACTTCTGATAACCTTCTTTTCCTCCAGATGCTTTGAGATGATGCCCAGAACGAACTGTTCCATCATCTTTCCAGGAATGGAGGTGAGGCTGATTGGCCTGTAGTTTCATGGGTCTTCCTTGCCCTTTTTGAAGACTGGAGTGACATGGCCTTTCTCCAGCCCTCATGCACCTCTCCTGTTCTCCAGGACCTTTCAAATGTGATGGAGAGCGGCCCAGCAATGACTTCTGCCAGCTCTCTCAGCACTTGTGGGCGCATCCCATCAGGACCCATGGACTTGTGGATGTGTAGTTCACTTAACTAATCTCTAACTTGATCCTCCTCAACCAAGGGAAAGTCCTGCTTCCTCCAGACTTTCTCTGTTACCTGTAAAGTCTGGGACTCCTGGGGGCTGGCCTGAGCAGTAAAGACTGAAGCAAAGAAGGTATTCAGTAATTCCACCTTCTCTGCATCATCTGTCACCATGGCCCCTGGCACATTCAACAGCGGGCCCACAAAGTCGTAGCTTTTCCATGAAGAAGTCATAGTCTTACAGATTATTAATAAATAAATAATCTCTTCATCTTACAGAGGTGACATTAATGGATGAGAATTTTCATGTCTCACTTGAGCTATCTGTATGAGAATGTAGCCTGGAAAGTGCTCTTAAAACTACTTCTACTTCCTAGCTTTACATACTGCTGAAGGTAATTCTTACCATCTTAGTTATTTTTGTATTTATAAAGGAATACATTGATGAGAAACTTCATAAGCTTTTGGAAGAACCAGTGATTATTTCAATGTAATGCTTTTTTCCAGGAACTTGACATCTCTCTTTTATATATTCTGGATCTGAATCACTCTCAATCTGAAGTTAAATATTAGTGATGAATTCTCCCTTGTATCACTTATAGATCATTTGTTTCTTTGTCTATTGTGTTTGATTTTCATCTTGCACTAATGAAGACTTGCACTAGCTCTCTAAGGGTGGCTATCCTGGTACAAAACTAATATAAACCGAGGATTCTTCTCACTTCACATATTTGCTGTTTTTTAATTTAAGCAGCCATAAAAGAACACACAAGTGGCATATAACTGTTGAATGATGACTCCCTGCCTCCTCCACATCCATTTTTTGTACCCTTCTTACATTTTCTGTGCTGCCTGTACTTTTGTACCCTGTGATGACAAAACTGACCTCAGCAGGTTGCCAGTTCTGGAAAAGTGCTTAAAAATCACTTGCGTGACTGAGAGAAATTTGTGCCAGTGACTCCTTGATTACCAGCCTGTCTGCATAGAACATCCGCCTCTTAATGCTGGGGGACACTGAGGTTTGATGCCCTGGACATGTCAGGGAAGAATCAGAAGAGGGATCCTTCCCATGAAGAGAGACCAGTCCATGGCCATTGAGAGAGAAGGCAGGAAGGAATTTCACTAAACTTGAAGTGATGGCTGTTTCTTTGAATCAAGGGGTGAAGTTACCCTAAGAGATAAGGAAGAAAGAAGAAAGAAATAATCTCCGGACTTCTTCCACCCACCCCAACTCCACTAACAAGGCTTTTTTTTTTTGGTACTTTCCTTTTTAGAAAGTATCTGTGATTTTAAAAAAAAAGCAACAACCCACAAGAGAACACCATACAAAACTTCTCAACTAACCCCCTCTACTGAAACACCTGCTTTCTTGCTGTTACGTCTTTCTAGGGCTGAGATTAACAGTGCAGCTGAAAACTTGGGGGAGATCCGTGTCGCTTTGGGAGTTTGGAGGGCTGACCTGCAGAAGCATTCAGACAGGAATCTGCTCAGGAGAGTGTGCCCAAGGGACCAGAAACCTCATCCAGGCTCTGCCCAGGCCGCACCAGGGCTGTTTACAACAGCCAGGGACGATGCAGAGAGGACTGAGTCAAGAGGTGACAGGAGTGGGTGAAGAGAATGAAAACATAGCTGCTAAATGACTCAGCGCTGCAGTCAGTATACACACAGAACGTCTGGCATCATGTCACGTCAGTCATACAAATAACTCGGCAGTCCTCTAATGATAAGATGTATTACCGTATAATTGCATAGCTAATTTGGCAGCAGGACTAAATTAATTCCTTAATGTAGAGGTCTGCGAAATACACTAGTCTTTTACGTTGTATTTCCCTCAATTAATTTGGAAGGTACCCAGATAAACAGCTTGTGATAATAATGGTGTACTTGTTCTCTGTCAAATCTTGAATGTTAGACAGAAAAAGCCCAGCTTTCCTGTACTGCAGCCAGCCATGGTCGTCACTCTCTTCTAGTCCACCAGGTGGAGAAGCTCACCAGTGTGACTAAGAGGAAAGGGAGATAAGTGCAAAGCAAACTGTGCAAAAAAGACTGTTCCAGACCAAGAAACCCTTTGTTGTATTGTGAACACAAACGTGCCTATTTTTTTTAATAAAAATGAACTGATCAACAAAAGTGTCAAACATCTTATTTT
The DNA here is from genome assembly GCA_008921705.1 of Burhinus oedicnemus. Classification (NCBI taxonomy): domain Eukaryota; kingdom Metazoa; phylum Chordata; class Aves; order Charadriiformes; family Burhinidae; genus Burhinus; species Burhinus oedicnemus. The sequence goes on from VFFE01007096.1 coordinate 724,021, forward strand.
CTAAGGGAGGAAGATGACTTTCACATCCAAAGCAAGCACCATTTCACAGCCCTCTCCCAAAGTAGCATGGCTTATTACCGACACTTAATAGCCTTCCCACTGATAATTCTGAAAGTACTTTTTAAAGATGGGTAAAATCTTTAATCCTCTTGTATAAGTGGAGAAGCAAATAAATGCTAAGCAGCTTTCTCGAGATACACTGTAGATTCGTAGTAAAGACAGTGAATCATCCAATTTCGAGTTACACCTAACGAGACTAGAAACACCAGCACAGGAAAACTGACAAAATAAATCATAATCCTGCATGGATTTATAGTGAGTGAAAACACATATCATGAGCACTTCTCAGACTGAGATGCCTAATTTGATCCCCAATTAGGTGACAGTACACTATTTGTTTTTGCCGTTTGAATTGTGGCCAGAGATTTTACCCACCGAAAAAATGTCCTTTGAAAACTTTACCATGTTGTCTGATAAACCAGGTCGGGGCTGGAGGCTTATTGAAATTAAGGGATGAAGTCTTGGCTTTGTTGTTGAGACTGGGTGTTGAGCAGAGCAGCCCTACAGAAGTTCCAATCCCAAAGCTATTCCACATGTACAAGTGTGGGATTCTGGATGCTGGATTGAAGACGTAATCAACATTGGCAGGAGCAGACAGACGTGCGGCATCTCTGGATATGTTAACCCTCCAGCTGCGACTGCCGGATTATTTGCACCAGGCTCTTCTGAGCTGGCAGGACATGAAGCTACCTGAATGCTGGGTGGTCTAGCTGTCCTAGCCCAGGGTCAGGGCTAGCTGAAGCACAGCATGAAGCTAGTGAGAGTGCTGTGCCAGCTCCCTACATGGAGCACCTCTGTAAGATACCCACTTGCAGTATGGCAGATCCTCAGGGCTCAGGGCAGTGCTCTCCACAGGGAGCTTATAGGTTTGTGAATCAAAGTTGTCTTCCAGGTTTCACTGTTTTGAGAGAAATGCTTGACTTCAGTTATCTGAGTTTACTTAGCTGTAGAATAAATTTTACTATAGCCACTTAGAGTAGTCCAGCTGGATAGTGTAAGGATTAAGGGATACATGAAGCAACAGATGATCCATAAGAATTTCTTCTTTTGAAGTATAATCTTGCCTTTTGCTGTAGGTTGGCTCAGACTTTGAAAGCCTAGCTCTGGGAAACTGGACCTTAACCCTGCTCCCAGACTTTCTGAATGCGTCCTATTCACTGAAGGTCTGAATCCCCTTAGCATCTATCAGCGTTCTTCTTATCTGAATCTTGCCTTCTGCGCAAATCTCAAGAAGCGAGAACATGATAGTTTTAGGTTGTATCAAGATGAACTCTGTACTTTCAATCTGTTATAATGTTTGATCTTTCTGACCCCATAGCAAAGCTATTTTCTGAAGCATTACCATGGTGACGCACAACACAGCATATTGTCATTGCCAGTGCTTTTAGAGCTTTATTGAAATGCTTTTGAGCTGAAAAAAAGATGTATATGAAATAATAGTACATTATGTTGGAAATTGACTTGCAATGGGATGCTATATGAAATATTTAATAGAATCTCTAAAATTATATCAAGACAAGTTAGCAGAAAATTAAAAATACTTAAGTATATAGAGCCGCAAACACAGACATTAGTGTTTAAGTACAACCAAGCCTCTTCTTCCAAAGCACTGAAGGAAGAAATGTTTGCTAGCAAATTGAGTAATTGTTTCTGAATATTGGCAGCTGTCTAGTTTCTGGGTAAGCCTTCAGTATTACCTGTTCCTAAGAAACTTCTTTGGATTCACAGAGTGCTTACTATTGTGAAGCTAATAGATATGTTTTTGATGAATACATTTTTCCATTTGAATTGTGAGAGCAGTAACCTTTAGTCATACACAGACGAGATCATTTCAATTCTAAGCTTAGTCCAGCAGAATTGCTTCATTCAGAATCTGATATGTGCATCGGCTTAATTATTTTTGGGTTTTCTTCCCATTGTGATGATTTTTATGTGATGATCAGAGGTCAGATTGTGAAGTTTATTTTATGTGTATGGTAAATTCATCTTAGGTCTGATGAATTTATTTCTCTTCTGCTCTCCCCTGCTCTTTAAGAATATGCAGAATTTCTTGTATTGCTTTTTAGAACACCCTTTGTAAACATCATATTCTAGATTTAATCCCATCTTCCCTGAAAACCAGCAACAGGTGTTTGATGTGGAATCCTGACCATATTCAGGATTCAGCAGGAATCTTAAACCATTAGCAGGTGGTTCAGACTCCGCTCGGTGTAAATGAGGGCCAAACCCCATTCATTTTTCTCCGTTAGGCAAGAGTCCTAAGTCTCTGTTGCTGAGATGTGCAAGAGTTGACTGATCTCATTTGAATCTGCGTGTCTGCTCTAATTGAGGTGAGTAAAAGTGCAGCCAATGCTATATGTTTTACTTTGTATATCATTAATTTTAACATATTTTGTCATTTCCTGTCAAAATTCATTAATGAGAATAGAACCATCAAATTTACATACATCAATGACTAAACAGTTATGTTAACCAGATTGTTAGAAACATCAATATTACTTGAAAGTAGGTATAATTATATACTGCTTCACGTATTGGGCGTTATTTCTGTCTGAATTGTAATGTGGCTAAATTATTATTTTGATTAAGCTGATGAGTTCATTCTCATTTATCTCCATTTATCTCCTTCATTCTGATTGATTTCATTCAGAAACCTTTTAAATCTGCATAGCTGTCCCACTCTGAGAAGCCTCCCACTAAAGTTCAGGCAATACACTGCTATTCTTCACGAGGGCAGAGCTATTGGAAACTGGGAGGAGGAAGAGAATGGGGCAGGATATTTTAAGTAATAGGACTGAACTTCCTGAGTGGATTTGGGAATTACTCGAGAAGTATAAGTTAATGCAAATCAATGCAAATCAGTTCAGCTTTGCATCCAGAAGCCCAATAAACGGGTTGAACTAGCAGACTTGAACTTGCTTGTGCTAACAGTCACCCTGATTAGCTGCCTTTTTCCAGCAGGTCCTTAGCAAGTCTGGAAAAATTCTGATTTCCTAATTCTAATTTCCTAAATAATGGGAAAGATTGCACAAGTTCTTTCAGAATGAACTAGAGCTCTCAGTGGTGGGCTCTTGCCACACAAGTGGCGAGGCTGTCAAGGCACTCCTGCTAGTTCTTATCCTCTCCCCATCATATGAAAAAAGGTTCCATGTGGTCGGTAGGGAACAAAGAACGAAGCTGAGCGCCAGAAGACTCTCCGATCCAACACATAGTGTGTTTGTCTTACCTAAAGAGGTGACTCAGCTCTTCCTTTCTAGATCCATTTATAAAGCTCATTAACACTTTGTTTATTAAGTAGTAATAAAAGAATAGAAGTACAGCAATCAAAAGAACAAATTAGTAATTATGGGAATTGTGGCTGAGCATTAGAGCTCGCTTGCTCACTCGCTTGGACTGTACCCAGTCATCTCCCCATGTTGCACATCTTCTAGTTAGACTGTCAGTGCTGTGATTGTACTTGTTAAGCTAAAGCTTTGCAGACGTGGCTACAGGTAAAGGACAGCTCTTGTACACAACTGCTTTTTGGGCCATGTAGAGCTTCATGTGCTATTAACTGGGGGCAGGTTACCAGAGATGATGCTGGGTGGTCTACCTGTGACAGTACTGCAGAGCTAAAGGACAGTGGCTTTACGTGTTACTGTTGTTGTACTGGGTTGGTGCTGCTCTGCTTTGTAGCAGCAACGAAATGCTTCAAACATTGCTGGTTGCTTCTGAGCTTTGCCAGAGCTCTGTTCTCTCCAGCTGTGATGTCCGGAGCACCCTAGCAACTACTACAGAAAAGTGACACAGCTACACTGGCTGTCCCTTCCACACTCCGTGTCTGACCTTTGGACATGCAGTAGGAAAAAAGGAGGGAAAATATGTTTAGCAGTTAACTTCTCCATTCTCAGTGAACCACTAGCTTAAGCATTAACTGTCAGCAACAATAACATGTTAAATAAACCAAAAAATGGATTAAATATTGCGTTGCCTGTATATAAAAAAAAAAAAACACTTCAGATAAGCAAAGAGTTTTTTGGTTTTGGCTGGATATCTTGAGTCTAGTCCTGCTCCCAGGTTAGTTACCACCAGGTCCTCTGTGGTTGTAGGCTGTCTTCTCCCACAGGAAGACCCATGCCTACCGCATGGGGGTTGCACCATTCTCCAGACAAGCCGGTCTTCGTTTCTTGCTTCCTCCTTGCTGGAATGCAAGCTGTGCACTAGCTCTAGCTCCCTGTCCCTTTGCAGTCTGGATACAATGCAGAATAATTTAATTAAGGATGCTCTGTGGGGAAAAGAGAAGGCTGCAGGAGCCAGGGGACGGCACATAAAAGCAGAGCGTCAGCTGCAGCTAAAGGATCGATTGTATTGCAAAAAGAATAACGGATTCTGTGACAAATTGGCAAAATGGCAGTTTGTACAAACTCACACGGATCCCGTGTTTTGCTCAGGATCAGGACACAGCACATTCTTTTATGAGCTATTGCAGAGGCAGTGCGAGTGTTGTGTCTTTGTGTATTGCTCCATTTTTCGAACTGGGCCATGACGTGTAATGAAACCAATCTTTTTCCCCTCACTAATAATGCAAAATATTTCAACTGTATCTAGGATTGCTTTTAGAGGCTTTGCTGGTAACTTTTGTTGCTCTTGGCAGGACTGTTTAGTCTCAGTAAGAGAAAAAGGATAGTCTGATCATTCCTATGGGAGTTTAGAAACTACAGGGCTCCTGGAGAAGAATCTGCAGTCCAGTTTAGGGAGCTCATTTTCCCACATGATGTACAAGGAGTTTTGCTGTCTCACCAGCAGTGGCCAGCATCCTGGATGCAGAGCCATCTTGAAGGAAACCTCAGGTAGGAATGCCCAGAAGATGTGTACGTATGTTCCACCTGGGCATGTTTTAACCTCTTGTCTTCTTCAGACTTTTATCTCTGTGTGTGGCCCAGGGTAGTGGGTCAGGGGATTAACGAGTCTCCGTTTCATTATTTCACTTTTCTCATAAAACTTCCTAATTCCCTGAGGCTTTTAGAGGGAGAAAGGGCCTCAGAACTCGACTCTGGTTTCAGACAGACAGAAAATCAAAGGTCCACATTCTTCTCCCCACACTTGCTGAGGCAGTATTAGGGCAATTATAATTGCACTGATGCTAGTGGAAAGAAACCTACTTCAGAGTTTCCTCATTGCAATGGGAGTTTTGAGACTATTGTAATGCTTAAATTATTTTAAAAGTTAAATACTGCATCCTGTTTCAGGGGCTGGCTTAAAAACTATAAATCCAAACTCATTCTAATGTTAATTGCACTGAACTACGTACTGGGCTAATTGCAAAGCTTTTAGCTGTGTTGGTTGTCCATGCACTCCCTACTTCCCTGCCCAGGAGTCCCAAATTACATATAATGGAAAAAATTAAAGCATTAAATGGTAACTGCAAGTGGCTTAGATTGCAGTCTGCCATAACATCTACGTCATCTGCACAGGAAACAAGAAGTGTTATTGTCTGGAATGTTTCCATTCATCTAAAGACGTTGGGAAGGCCTAGCACTTGACTTTTACATGAAAAATTCTTTATTTTTAGACGCTACAAAACAGAAAAAAAGGGTTTTCTTAGAATGTATTTGTGATTCTGAAAGACATCAGAAAGCTGTACTTAAGGACTGTAGATTAGATAGTGAAAAGCCTGGGCAAAATAACAGAAATTCCTCAGTTTTGGTGGCTAACATTTTAGGTACCATGTCTTGATACAATAAAGTGATACACTACAGTGTCACTTTATGGTGAGGGGGCTTGTCACTGGAACAGAACAAGGACAAGGACTCCTCCGTGTTCCCTCTCTAAGTCCTCAAATGAGTGGACTCACATAAATGACAAGGCCACAAAGCTATTTTTGTTGAGGCCTCTGCTGATGCAAAAGAAACTGGAAGGTTTTCAGAGCAAGGGGAAACATGTAACCACCTCTCCTTTTCTTTGGTAAAGAATGATGCACGTACTGCCTAGATGCACCCTGCAAAGTAGATCTGGACACATTCCAAAGCTCCATCAAAACCGAGGTCTGGCACAGTGTGAACGAGGTGAGCCAGAATTGGTCAGGCTGGAATGTCGTCAATACATTTTACTTGCATCTGGCACTGCGAGTACCCACCTGATTTTCTTGTTGTGGAGGTCAATTAATTGTGCTGTGCAACAGAACTAAATGGCTGCAAATATCTACCCATCTTAAGTTTTTCCATGATTATTCAAGTAATGCTTGACTTGAAGCTGCTGTGAAGAATCATGTTTTAACCATAATGAAAAACAATCTATACAAATGATTTTTCTTTGCCTGTTTCTATTTCCTACATGCTTTTAATGAACTGTGTAATCTGGCACCAGGTGGACACTCCAAACCAAGTTTTTCTGGGACTGCAGCAAACCAGAAATGTTTGCTAGTGAGTTATATTCGAGGATGATAAAAGCATCCTCAGCACCTGTCAGTGAGCAGGAGAGTCCCTGTTGGAGGTCTGTGCTTGACTGATTGCGTCAGCATAACCAGAATGAATGTATTTATGGTGCTCAGCAGGTATCTAAAAGCAAGTTATCGTTGAAAACACTGTGCTATATTATGTCCTCCAATTACCTCCTACTGCTGAAATTGCTGGGAGAAAGATCTTTGCCACTGATAATAGAGGTGTTAAAATCAAACATATACTCCAGGATTTTGATTCAGTAGGCCCTAGAAAAGAAGGGAACCAAGTCTTCATGGTTCTTTGCATTTTTGGCCTCTCCTGACTATTCTACTCTGTCGTTATGTCCTTATCCCCGTACCATAGAAATATCTTCATAAAACATGAATTTATCTCCTGGGAGAGAAAGAAACAGAGTGAGAAGAAAGGGAAGTGTTAAGAAGTGTACTACGAGAGAGAGTACGTGCTTTTCATGATCTGTGGCCTGCAACTGTCCATATCTATTTTATAACTGTATCCAGTCCTGATATGAAACTGCTGGTCTTTGACATGAGCTGCATCGTGGCATGCCATGAGCTTTGACATGAGTTGCATCTTTGACAAGAACTGCACCATCAACGATGGACTTGGTACAGTTGCGCTTTCCAAATAGGACATAACCCTTTGGAACCACAGATGTCAGGAGTTCATGATGTCAAAGACAATCAGAAGCCTTGGGAAGGGGCAGTAAAATGGTTAATTCTTCAGTTTCTGAAGGGGCTAGAGAGGTCTGTTACTTTGTGCCTCTCCACTTGCTCTAGTTAGTGCAACAGGAACACTCCTGCAGCTCCTCTTGAAGTGAACTATCTTGAACCCTTATGGAAAAGGGATAATCAAATTGGGCTGATTTTTAACTGCTCAGTCTACCAAACGATGTCATTAGGAGTGTTGCAAAATACCCAACCAACCAATGAAAACTACACAAACCACAACTCTCTGCCCTCCAAACTCCTGAATGCATTGTAGCTCTCGCCTTTGTTCTGCAATGGCAGTTGGAACAAGATATTGAGGAAACCAGGTGTCTCTCTTAGAACAAATTCAGCATGAAATATTCACCTTCTATGACACAGGCCACCTTCTTTTAAATTACCAGTGTTCCCAAGGTCAGATCCTGCACATCCACTTGACAGTTCTGCTGGTCTCCCTCCCTATTCTACACTGTTCTCGGACGTTACTGGTTGGTAGCAGTAATTACAAAGTCCTTCTGCGTTGTTTATTTTAAAAAGTGTCATACAATTTGGGAAACAGTGTACAAAGTCTGCTTTTGTCTACAGAAATGGCAGCATCTTTCCAGTCTTTCTTCCTTTAATTATCTGGAGAAAAATATCTCTTTGAAGTGCATCATGGCAAACCTTTAAGTGACAGCATCTCTGAGAGGAGAGTGTTATCAGGTTGGCGCAGTCTGAGTAAATTGGAGTGAGCTTGGATGACTTCTTCCTGTTGTTTAGAAACAACACTACGAGCCTCACATCATCTGTTTTTTTGCTTTGCAGGAGCACCCCAGAGAGAAGATGATCATCTATTGTCAAAAAGTAACACCTTTTCTAACAAGAACAGTAGAATTAGAAGCACGAATCTGGAGTTATGGCAGCATGTTATAAACAAGAGTAGCCAGGAGACAACCAGTACACAAATCTTTTCTTCCTGAAGAAAGTACAGGAAAGGTACAACTGGTATCAAACGAGAATAAGAGCTGCACGAAAAGAAATTACTGATGAATATGAGAAATGCTGACGCATTGAAAATGCCTTTGCTTTCATTCATTCTCCATGGACACTTCCTTCAGCATACTTGGGAATCAACTGCAAGCAGTTTAGTTTTATTCTGAGAAAGCAGTTGTAGATACTTGCATTTTATCAACCAAATTCAGAGCAGTCTATAGGGAAATGGGCCACCTGTACTGCTGTTGTGTCTTCTAGCTGGTCCCACTCCCACTGGTCAGTGTTTCTGGGAGGGCTTTTCTCCCAGTGAGGCTTCCAGAGGCAGTCAGCAGACTGAGTCCTCTGGAAAGGATACTGACGGTTTTTGGGAGTGGTGATGTTTTCAGCAGTGAACTTGGTGTTTAGATGGGAGCTGATCTCTTTTGAAAAATCTGGCTCAGCAAAGTCTAAATCGCAATACTCCCGATACTGCAGTGTCGCCAGGTGTGAATCATGGCGCCCTAGTTTTTTGTGTCTCTCTCTAAACTCTTGCTCCTGCCTTTTGCTCTCTCGGAGTTTGACTGTTGCAGGTGGTTAAACGATGGGAGTCCATGTCACCACTGGAGCCTAGCTTGTTGTAGGTAGTTTCCTGATCTTCATGGAACTTGCTCCGTGGGGGCAGAGTGAGAGGGCAGGCAGGTGAGTGCCTCGCTCTGTAGCAGTGCAGGTTGATCCCAAATTCAGGCAAGGGAGCAGCCACAGACTGAGTTTTCAGAAATACCCTGTTGAACAAGATCCTTTGGCTATGGGATGGAGAGGCCCCTGACAGTGAGGTACAAGAGGTACAAGAGTGAGGAACTGATCATGATGATTTTTCTGGAGAGGATTTTTGATCGTTAGGATTTTCCCTTATTGGGATTAGGTGACATTCTGAAGTATTTTTGTTGCTGTTGTTGAAGGTTATTTGGAGATCTGAGGCTGGCCAGGGTAACGAGTCAGGGCTTGAAGCATTTGCTTATACAGAACAGAAAAAAACCCCTGCCAGTATCTCACAGTATGGTGTCAAGAAAGCCTTAATTTTCATGTGCTTGACAGTAAGAGGTAATTGATTTTATAATTTGTCTTGGTGAGGTTTTTTTTGTTTTGGTTTTTTTTTTAGTAAGAAACTTCTCTAATTGTCATTTAATGTACACTGTTGCATCCGATGATTATCTTTTTCCACTTGAGTGACTCTTCCCATGGTGGTGTCTAACTGTTTAAAACTGAGTTTTTTGTCAAAGCTAGATTCACGATGGCTCCATAACCTTACTCCCTTGACAAACGTAATTATTCAACCAAAATATATATACTTTTGTTATTATGTCAATACCCACTTCCTGCTGGGTATTAAACTGTATTATTCCTGGAGTCTGGACTAGAAATATGATTAATAACAGGTTCTGATACAGAAGGTAGCAAATGAAGGCAGAGTAATAGTAATTTTTCATTTGAATCACAGACAAATTGGCTGTTTTGCAGTACTTGTCTATGGCAATTATATGTTGTTTTGCTTCCTAATGCTGATTTCCTTCCACGGTTTATTAGCATGACTGTCAGGAAAACACTAGCATATTGTTTTTGTCTATAAACACTTCTGGCCAGGTGGAGAAGGCAGCCCCGTCTGAGCTGCTGATTAGATCTGTTTGAATTCAGGCACTCCTGCAAGATAGTGCCTTTGCTGAGCGCCTCTGATCCTGCCCATGGCGCGGCACAGCAAGCTGTCCGCAGCATCAGCCTGCTCGTGGTGGCCATCTGTGAATGGCCTGATTTGTGGCAATCTGGGGAAAAGATGTGCAAACCTTCTGCGGATTTAGTTCGTACCGAAAGCCAGATCATCCTTCTCCGGCTTGCACAGGTCAGCGCGCTGAGCTTGAACTGCAGGTTTGCGCTCTGCCGTGGAGCGCTGCCAAGCTGCTCGCAAGGCTTGTCACTTTTTTTGTTATTCCAAAATAGGATGTTGAGCTCTTCAGAAATGCTGACCTGCTGAGTTAGATCTGCAGTCAGGCTTTGGCTGGATTTACGCGAGGGACACTAGGCAGTTCACATTTTGTGGTGCTGACGCAATGGGCGAGATGCTGTTGGATTCACAATGTAAACAAAAAGATTTTTGAAAATGAATTTATTACAACATTAACATGGTCATGCTAAGCAATATTTTCCAAACAAATACATATTTTGTAATGACAATTTCTCATTAAAATATGCCTTGTTTCTAGACTTCTTCTCCTCTACAGAAATTACTTTTTGCTTTTAACACATGCTCGCTCATTATGCAGATGGCTTAACGATCTTGTATTCATTGCTATATCAATGTGGGAACTGTATTCTTAGTTAATTCCATCTTTTCCTTTATTCAGAAAATCTAATTGCTCAAAGTTCTTTGATGTGGTTGTTTTGATCATGGAGAGCTTTCACCCACCGTTTACAGAGCTGCCTTAATGTTCTTATCTCTTCAGGAAAAGTAATGTTAAAACCTTGTGTTACATGTTGTGCTCTTACCAGCTTCCAGTAAAACAAGAAAGTGGGTAGTATATCAGTGAATTAATTTTCTAAATAGCAATGTTTGTGCATATGCCTAGGAAGCTATTTGCCTTTTCTGATTAGTAATTATACAACAAATTGGGAGTAACTGTCACATTAGAAGTAAAGTATTACTTCAGTGTATCAGAATAATTTTTGATTAAAGTGATCTACCAAAGGGACAGCATTTAAGAAAACAAAACACAAAACTGTCACTGTCACATAGGTCCAGCTATCCCAAAAAATTCTGTTGCCTGAGCTGTCTCTTGGCTGTTACGATTTGGAAAATACTGTTCCCTGAACTAAATATCCTCCCTGTCAACTTTGCTAGCTTCAGTATTTGACATTAATTAAGAAATGGTCCCCTACATCTTTTCCAATCTCTTCCCTAAGCTTTACAGAACCTTCCAAGATGAACACTTACAAACAGCATGTTTTGTTGGCTAAATAAGAAATCCTGTCTGTTTAGGAGGGGGCAGCAGCAGGGAAGTACGCGAAAGATGCTTCTGCCCACGGTGCCAATTAAGTAGTATTCTGGTCTGTAAGCCAGCAGCAAGGGAAAAACAAAGCCTTATGCTCTAGTTTTCCTTAAGCAAAGCAAACCAAAAGTGTCCAGTAGAATGTTCAATACCTCTTCACATACTGCTTTTCAGATAATAATTGAGCTGGTTTTGTGTATTTCTCATACACTCGGACTGTCAGTAATTTCACTACTCTTAGATCCTGGTAAGGAGATGCGCTTAGGTCAAAAAATGGTATTTAAAATCCAGCACATCTGAGAAATAATTAGTTCAATTTTGATTACCCTGTCTCATTAACAGAGAGAGCATTGATTTTCACTGTACTTGTGTTATCATACGGAATTTAGATTGTGGATATTTCACTCTAAGTAACATTGTTATTTGGTCTTGGTTGCCTTAAATGTCTGTATTTTGTAGGCTGTTTTAAAGGATATTATTGGCTTAATTGTCATTTAACCCTTAATGTATAATATATTTTTAGCTCACACAAATTAAGAACACCTAAATATAGAGGCCAAAGGTACAGGGCAAAATTTTCACATATGCCTTGGAGGTTTTCTCTTTCTGTCCCTTTGGGAGTCAGCAGAGGTTAGGACGAATTCCCATCAAGGCAGGTGGAAGCTGTTGTTCCTAGATAAAATAATATAAAGTCTTCTAGTCTTCCTGCTCGCAGAACTGAGTGAAGGCAAGTGTTCCCTTGTCTCATTTGTATGATTGCCTTTGGAAATATATGAGCCTGCTAAGTGCATCGGGCATAGTTTTTTGTCAGCCAGCAAAGGTGCTATTTTAATACAAGACAAAAGAAATCTTTACAACATGAAGTCATAGTGACATGTCAGCTCCTAGTGACACTACACAATAAATAATCAGAGGTGGTAAAAATCTAACTTAAACTAGCTTAAATTAATATTATATGAGATGAGAGAAGAAAACGATGAATTGACACTCTGAGAACATCATGTTTTTCCACTTGGTGAATTCATTTTTAAAAAGAATATTTGGTAACTTATGTCTGCACCACCTGATTCCATGTATGCATGATTTCATTTCAATAGATTTTGTAACTAATTACTACCTAGTTGTGAAATTCTGGGGAAAAAAAAAAGAGAAATACAATCTTTCTTCTCGTGATAGAAAGTCACTGCCCTATGAAAATTTGCTTTTGTTTCCAATGTCATTCCAATTTCTCCTAGTTTTTGATTTAAAATTTAGGTTTGTGTAGTTACTAACTTTGTAACAGAATTTATGACCTTTCTGGTTTATAATTTTAAGATAGATTATTTAACAACAAAAGAATATATGCCTTTTGGGCAATAACAATATGATAGAATCATCAAATTGTATGCCAGATCATCCATAATAAGGCTAAATTATATGAATCAGTGGTGGAAACAATGTTTGCATTGTTATTACACCCACAAGTCAACTTTTGTATGCTCTCGGTTGTACATGTTTCTATATGTTTTCGGTTTCAACTTAGCTTGTTAATTGAAAGAAAAAAGCCCGTGCGTTCTGATCTAAATGCAGTTAGCAGAAGAGAACAATTGCTCATTAGTAAAAGCTTTTTACTATTGAAATATGCAACTGTCACTTTATATACAAATACACCCACGCTTCCAAATTTACCATGCTCAGTGCACTTTTTTCTGCTTCATCTAGTCTGATTTTAGTCAATGGGAACTTCTTTGATTTCATAAATAATCCAATATGGTGTCTGATTGACTAATTGCATTTACCTCTGTTGATTTTAAATGTTTACTTCTGTACTCTCCAAAGTATATCAGCCTATATGAAGTTTCCCAGAGTTACTCCTGTGCATGCACCTGCTTTTTTGCACGAACAGTAATGACACACCAGCATATGAACTTCAGTCACATAGTCTAAACAAAGTAGGTTTATTTAGAGAAATGTGCCAGGTTTGTGACAGTGGTATACATGGATTATTGTTTGGTTTTTTTTGTTTTGTTTTGTTTTTTGTTTAGACCTCATCCTGTGAAGTTCCCATTTGCTAGGCATGGCATTAAACAGGGAAGTAGTGTCAAATAGTACTTAGGAAATGGGGTGAATTATTTGTCTGTTCAGTTATCATTTGAGTAACAATGGCCATCAGTACAGAGGAGAAGGGTAATAGCTGAGAGACGGCCTTTGATGCATAGGGTTAAAGCACTGTGGCGTGGCTGGCAAGGAGGCACAAAATAGCAATCAAATGACCAAAAGAGCATCCTCTAGTCAGATTTTGTTTGTGACTGCCTGCTGCGATAGATGTCACGGGGAGCAGCAGGGTGTCCCCATAAGCTCAAACAAACTTGAGAGAGGAAAGTTGTTTTTAGAGAATTTTGGTTGTTTCTGCTTAAAAAAATATGTTTTATGACTGCTTTGGTGTCAGTTGATGGACACTCTGTCCCTCTTTGCCATTCCTCTCCCCTGGAACTGAATGTTCAGGTCATTGCACAATGCAAGAGTTGGTATTCTCCCTTGTTTTGTGCTTTTCAGTAGCACCTGCTTTCACGATATTGGTACTTGTGTCTTTCAGAAGAAAAAGGCTGGGCTCATGGATATCTGTTTAAAATGGGAAGACCTCTGGCCTCTGTCCCCAGAGTATCTACGTGGTGTGCTCTGACTCCTGAATGAAAAATGCCAGGACCAACCTGGTTGGGGAATACCTTTTTCTTAAAACTGCAATCTTTTCCTAGGCTAAACAGTTTTTAGTTGTGAATCAAAATAAAACAAATAACAACAAAAAACCCCAAGCACCTCCCCCTCCAAAAATATTATTCGTTTATTAACGTATACCCAATCTGTTTGAGCATTCAAAAGCTTGTGCCAGGCCTACCCAAATTTTCTTCTTTGGACCCCCCCAACTTTATGCAATTTACATGGCTCATCACCGTAAATTAAATCGTATGTTGATTTACTTTGCCCATGATCTTTTAGAAAAACTGGATGATTAATATCCTCTAAAGCTTGTTTAAGCATTAGACTTCCATAATTCTATGCAAATGCTTTTCATTACTGGAATTGTACAGGAGTTGTGATAGCTGGTTTCTCAAATGAGGGGTATGAAGGTGGTTAACGGTGCCCCCGATAGCTTCTGTGGAATACGTGATCACAGCTACTGATTACACATTCTTGACTCGGAAGGAAATGAAAAGCTGCAAGTCACAAAGGCAAGAACTAAGGCTCCCCACCTCATACCTGGCTGTGAACCTGGAAATATAGCTACAGAGTCTACATAACAACGCTTTCTTTTAAGTTTAGGAGCATCTTTGTATGTTAAAGGACAACCTTTGTGTTATATAACGTGCCTTTATGATTAAATAGTTGGTCTATTACATAAACATAGAAGTATAATGCAGTACGCTTTATTATGACAGTAGTACAGTGTTTGGTTTAATTTTTGTACATCAAGTTGTATATGCAAATCCATTCATTGCTGTCTTATGTGTGAAGATAAATTTACCACATGCCTCGTGTTTGGTCCTGCCTCCTGATTTGGTTTACCAAAAGTTTTGAATTCCCAAGTCTACCTAAATTGCTTTCGTGCAGAGAAATCTGAAAACAAAAGATTATCTTTATTTACTGTCCATATAACGCCTAAGAACTTTAAATTACGAGTCCTTGGTTTAGAGCACATTTCCAGGTACATGCTGTACAATTTTAAGATTACTGAAGGCAGATCTTTTCACAGACAACACGTAGTTGACTGCGATGAAGAGGCAGGCAATAAAAGGCTACAAGGATTGGTCTGGTGTTTTGCCAAAATGAAGAATAAGTTCCACCTCATTTTGAGACAAGTGTTTTGTGAAGAGGGGCTTTGTTCTTAAAGGGTGAAGGCAGGAGTAGCGTGTAGGCTTTGTGAAATAAGACAATAACAATGGTACAGATGAAGTCTGTACTGATTAGCTGCAAACTCTTGATTTCACAGTTAATGGCTCTTATGTGCTGATAGGCAGATATCCATTCTCAGATCTCGCCCTCTCCCATGTCTCAAACGTCACTATGTGCCTCCAGCAGCTGTTTTGCACAGCTGTTCAGACTTTAATTTCCCAACCAGCTTTCTCTTGCCTCTCTTTTTTGCCCAAAATTTTCTTAGAGGTGTTGATCCTGGTGGCGATGAAAATCTGAATTGCAATGACTCATGGAACTAGCTCATTGCATGCTGGGACTCCTGCCTGCTGGCAGTGCTATAGCTCCAGGTCTCCCAGCGTTTGGGCAATCTCAGAACCAGATTGTCTCTATGATCTCAGAGGTGATGCCATAACTGGAAAGGATAGGGATGCCTCTGCCTGACCCTTTCCATCATATATACGCTTCATAAAAATGCAACTTTGTAAATTTTTCACTATTTCATTTCAAATTTGGGAAGATCAAGGTCTACAAGGTTTGACAGAAATCACTGGCTTTCACTGAGGTAGAGGTAAAAAGACTCCTTAGTTCCCCCAAACAAGTTATTTCAAAAAAATCATGCTCCTTCTCTATTTTTTCCTGAATATAGAATTCTGTGTGACCACTTACCTTGACAAAACTAGCAATTAGGTAAAAACATTTAGCATGCTAAGTTTTAGCAGTCCCTGTCAGCTCCCTCTGTAGCTGAAGAAGAAAGTTGTTCCTGACATAGATACGGTGAAGCGGTGGCCTAATTTGACTTTTCTAGATGTGAGTAGAAGAGTCTCACCCTCTTCAGTGACTGGTGGAGAGGAACTTCCTTGCCTGCAACATTAGGCTTGGGGAATACTCACCACCATGCAATAAGCTATTATAAAAGGAGGAAAAGAGTTAAATACGCTTAGAGCTGAAGAAGTCCTGAGGTGACCCTCACAGCTGTATGCTAATGGCAGAGGAAGTACTCTGTTTCTTAATGCACTTATTCTGAATCACACTTGGATGCTTTTCTCAGCGGGCACTCGAGCAGCTTTAAGTCGTACACACCAACACTCATGCAAAACTCTGTTAAGGTGTAATATGAACCCCTAATGAAATGAGTGCTAATAGGCCCTCACTGCCTTTTCTCATCACAGGAAATAACTGTTTAGACTGATTCTCCCAGCTGCACCTTTTCACTGCTTTGATTATCAACTCCCTGGGTATAATGGCCCCTTTGGGGTGGGTTGGTTCAGTAGCGCAGCTTTTGAAGGTGGAGAGGCACCGCAATTGCTCCCCGACTGCTTGGATAAAATGGGATTGTGTTGAGTGAGCAAGCTTGAATGGGAACATGTGTAATAGCAGGTGCGTGTAGGCAGGGGGTCTCTAGTCGTTCTGCCTCACCTACAGTTTCTTGTACCTCTGTGAGTATGTAAGTCTCGAGAAATGTTCATTTTTCAGGTTGTCGGTAGGCTTACCTGTGCTTAAACATTAATGCAAGTTAAGTTAGTGAATTTATATAGCTGGAAGTGTTTCTGATACAGTGTTTGGATGTTTATTTAAAAAAAAACCCACCACCATACAAGCCTTTATCCTGTTAATTTAAACTAGATTCATTGTTACATCAATGAATACCTGGTTATAATATTTATATGTTAACACAGAGTAGTCTCAAGTCCATCATGTTTGGCCTCTGATGTTGTAGTTCAGTTGCAGCTTACCCCCAATGTGCACCCTTGCAACTGTACTGATTATATCAGTAACGTGTTGAAAGGGTTGTGCTGCTTGTTATACCCATTACAGCAAATGAGGACTGCTCTAGACATTTTAATTTCTTTCTAGAATGTTCATTTCTGACCTTGAATCAGTAATAGATGTGTAACAAACCAAAATTGCATCGGTTAAGCTTGAAGGTGAATACTGACTGGGTTTGTTACTAATGGAGACAGTTTGAGCAGTAGAATCACAGATTTATGGATTTTCTAAGTGAGTCTCACCTCATCAGTGCCTTCTCTGCTTGTAATCACAAGAGAGGAATAGCCTCAAATAAAAGCGGTGTGGTTTTTCATAAACAAAGAAACAGAAAGTGTGAAGCAAGACAAAAAAACCTTGGAAATTCATAACTGCTTAGGGCAGATACTTAGCTGTGGCATTATGAACATTCGTACCAGCAAAATAGCAGATAAATAGATTTCCATCACCATCCCAGCACAAGGAGGTAAGAGTAGTGAGTAGATCTACTTTTGTCATTAGTGTTTTCAGAACGATGTGAATGTTATAAATTTATCTTAACTCTTAAAAGTCCTGGTTCAGTTCTGCCTGTTAAAGTATATACTTCTGGACTTCTGCCCCAGCGACTAATACAGCGTTGCACAAACACCACATTTACTGTGTTCCAGTTTTTATGGTTTCTGTTTCAGAGACGTTTCTAACTCACGTATGATAGCCGAGTCTCCCCATATCAGGCAGGTTTAGGGCTAGTTTGCATAGCGCTGAAGCGGTGAGTGTGAGGGAAACGTGCCTTTTGCTCAAATCAGCACTGGTGCCAGTAGCAAAGTCCTGTGTTGGTGCCTTGCCCAGGGATTTTAGGCTGACTCTAACAGGTGTATATTATGAGAGTGATGAAGGAGCAGAGTCCTGTGCTACAATTTAAACTGCTTATGAAATATATAATGGCTGTGATGATGTTAAGGTGGTGGATGGTTATGAAATGTGGAGTTGGAGCAAGCTTGCTATGCTTGTTATTTCTGGAAAAATTAATTTTAAACAAGAAGAATAAAAAATGCTTGTTTTCCAAGCAGACTTAAAGCATCAAGAGCTATGTTTTTTCTCTTTGGAGCGAATCTGACAGAGCTTATTTTCATTCATCAGTGTAAAGTCTGACTTGAGCTGTGACCCCGTTACATGGCAGCCGAGTTATAGAACACAATGAAATGTGCAGCTGTGATGCTGCGCTGCTCCCAGCGCAGTGAGCTTCCCCTCTGCAAACGGGCTTCCCTCATAGCTCTGGCCTTAAAAATCGGCTTTATCTTCCTTCCTCAATGCCTCTGTCCACTTACTGTACATTATTAACTGAACCACTTAAAAAGAAGGTTGTATTTTAACCTTTCAAGTTTTAAACTTCAAAACTTATCAGAACAGCACAATCTGCGTGTTCTTTGCAGAGATATATATGGGCAGGAATTTTTATTAGTCTTTGTAGTGTTCTTTAAAAGCTGTTTCTTTCCTCCACCTGCAAGCCTATTGAACACGGGCATTGTGTTATAGTTGTGATAAAGAATTAGATCCATGCCTGCACCCAGAGCTCTTCTGAGGAGGGAACACCAGAGATCCCTGTTCTGACCTGGTAGCAACGTTCACCAGGATATCTGGAGCTGACCTTCAGATTGCTAATACAAGCTATAGGAGCACTCCTGTCCCTGCCCAGCACCCTGAAGCCCACTGAATGTTGTCCAAATTTCTATGCCTTATTCAGAAGGGATCATCTGATATGAATTGGTCTGAGTCCGGCTTGCCGCTACTCTTGCATGGTGGAGACAGGAAGGAACAAGCTGCTCTGGAACTGTTGCATCTGCTGTACCCAGGCTGGGTGTCCCGGTGCCCAGGTTACCTGGTTTCTCTCAGTAGTATCTCAGAGGTGTGGAACTGAGATTGGGCTGGGTTGCCCAGTAAAGGGGTTTCCAGTGTATGTTGTGAAGCAGTATTCCTTTGTGGGTGAGCTTCAAAGGCACCTTAATGGTTTAGGTATATCTACCAAACCAAACAGCTAACCCTGGGTGCAAACTAGGCTTCAACTAAGCGAGGCATCTTATTTCAGTGAAGAGGTAACCAAGGTACTTGTACAAATGGCCCTACTGATGACCTTGGTTGACTGCAGAATTCTATGCCTGGACTTTGTTATTTACCCATTAGGAAAAATGCTTTCAATTATAAAATATTTAGACACTTATTGATGGGAAAATTGCATGCATAGTGCTGAAATTTATATGAAAGAGGCAAATTTGGCTGTAATTTGTAGAATATATGTTGAGCTGACTTAGCAGGATAACTTGTGCTCTGGCGAATTCTAATATTTGCCTGAATATATGACAGTTTTCTAACAAGTCTTTGAGCAAATAGTAATCCTACAGTGCTTGTGAACTGCCTGGTTTTCTTGCAGAAAAACTGAATCAATAAATCCATATAAATGGCACCTTTAGATGAAAAGGATATTATCTCAGTCTGCCATTTCTCATACTGTCTGGGGGAAACTGCATACGTCATGTTCAGCCCAGCACTCTTACCAAGGAAGAAACATGTATTCTTATGAACAGATAATGCATTAGCTTAATAGTGACAACTCTGAAAGTATTCACATTTCACTGTGATTATAAACAGGGGCAGATTCGCAGCAGACAGAGATGTTGCTCTCGTTACTAGTGTGTGTTAAGGACTGCTGCCCCGTGTTGCTGTGATGTCTTTGTTCTGCTGTATGTACCCATCTATAGGCTGCACTGCTGGGAAATGATACTGTTTTGGGAGGCTTCTGCTGGTGTCCCAGTCCTTGTGTGTCTCCTAGATGAGTCCTGACTTGAGCCTCAGCTCTGTCCCTGAGGGCTGAGGATGGCTGAACACCAGTTCTGGGATTCCCTTCTCAGCGAAGCGTTAAGATCTGGCCCACAGCAACTGATTGCAGTGGTATTTCCTTAGAGTGCCGTCCTGTTCTTCCCTTCACTTTCATTTCACACCCGGAGCTGTAGCTGGTAGTGTTCATTCACTGCCTCCTACTGTGGGGTTCAGTCCCATGGAGACTGTTTCTTTCCCTTCCCATCATGGAATAGGCTTGTGGTGACTACCATCCTGGCTCCATGCAGAAGACTGCACCATGGATTTCTGAAGTATGAGTTAGAGTTGGGAATCTGGAACTGGGGCTGGGCAAACCCACTGTCCACCTCCGTGGATAACCTGTGGGGAGGAGCTGCACCTTCACCGGCTGGTGCCAGGAAGTGTGAGAGACCTTTCAGGGATTTTATGGATTCTCTTTCCGTCATGTTTGCATGTGGGATGGAGACGTCTGGCTTTTTTTGCTCATTTTTGTGTAGCTCTGTGGACAGCATGTAAAATTAGGATGTTTTTGCCCAGTGTTAGACTCTATTTCTAGTTTTGTGAACCAGACCACCAGGACTGTGGTTTGACATGGCATGATGCTCTGACAGAAGCAAACACAATTCTAAGTGATGTCTTCAGACTGTTTTATTCAACAGATGTATGTTTTGCTTAAAGGCAAAGCACAGTATGAATCAGTCTCATCTAAAATCACTTTTAAAAAGAGAAGGACATCAGGTACAATAAAAGCTAAATACACAATAACCTGAGGCAGAATATCATGGCAAACCATGCTCTGGAGTATAAAGGTACGTAACACTGACAACAGGTAGTGTTTTTTTACAACAAGTAGGTACAGTCTTTCCACACCACAGAAGGCCAGTTGTGTTGTTTCCTATGCCGATTTGTTTCGGTTCATCTTGGTGTGCCACATCAGGTGCTGCAGAAGTAAGACAGGCTGAGCTGACAGAACAGATCTTAGTACTGCCCAGCTGCGATGTGTGAGACAGACAAGGCTGAAAGCACTCAGGTTTAGCTTACTTGCCAGTTGCTGGGGTTTTCTCTGGTCTCTACCTGAAACGTGGGAGAACTTTCATCTGTGCCTGTTCTGCCACATGCTCCACAGGGAACTTGGTGGGTTTTTTAATTTAATTTTTTACAATTAAGGGATATGAGATTAGGTAAATGTTGCAACAGTGGGAGTGTTGGGAAGGTGAAAGTCTGGAGGATGGGATTACGGGAGGAAATGAGAATTTGTTTAGGGAATTTAGGGTGTGATCAGAGGGCAAGGGAAATAGGGAGCGTGAGGTTGGTTTAGGTTGATGGGCAGAGAGTTGTGGCTAGAGCACAGGGAGAGATGAAAATTATACACTCCATAGGGACTGGGAAGTTAGGTTGCTCCCTACGTAGGTTGTAGGATGCTGAGAATAAAACACAGTCAAACACAGGCCAGTATTTGCAAACTGTAGGACATATCTTCCCCATGGACAGTCAGAGCTGGGTTGTGGAGCCGGTAGCAGTGAAACACCATCAGCCCGGGTTGTACCAGGAATGCAGAACTGGAGGCAGAATAAATTGGGAAGCTCTGGTCTGGATAACTGTTCCTAAACTGACAGAGGGGAGCCCCAGAAATAACAACAATCTAGCAACTCCACTCAAAGGGCAAAGAAAAAAGAAAAAAAAGCCTTAAGTCAAATGAGATCTTTTAGACCTTTGAAAGCATTAGACAACCCCGAGGTTTTCAGGTTACTGCCCTTCCTAAAAGCGAGATACCAGAAAGGTGCTAAGTAGACTTTAGAATGGCTTAGTTTTCTTAGTCTGGCACTGTCTGTGATACTGCCTGTACGCTGCGTTACATACAGATCGCATCAGCCTTTGCTCAGTTACAATATGCTATTCGAAGGCCACTTACATGGTTTATTCCTATAAGAAGCAGAGGCAAAGACTACATTATTGTAGCTGAAGTTGGGTGATTTACATGCCACCAACTTGCACACAGAGTTTGAAAATGATTGCAAACAGCATGTTGCCTTCTTGTTTCCAATGCAGGAGTGTCCATCCACCAAACGCTGTGTAAAGCTAAGTAAAAAGAGACTGACCCATGACATATATTTCTCAATGCATAGAAGTCGTATCTGCCATGCACATCTTATTTCTTCCAGGTACCTAACTTAGCCAAATGGATGTCTCTAAAGACTCCACACAGCTTTTACACAAAGCTAAATTCAAACTATTTTGCATTTTAGCTATTTCTTATGTTCAGATCTGTGTAGTCTTCACAGTTTTCTAGGGATGAGTCTCATTGCTGACGACTTATCAAAAGGAGATTTCTGTGACTTATTTTGTTAACATACCAAACACTACATTGATCAGTGCATTCCAGTTAAAAAAAATAAATTAAAAACTTGAGGATATAACACTCCTATATCACAATAAGTAGTGTAAATGCCTTCTTCATATGAATCACTTCTATTAGGCAGCAAAGTCACACTGATAGAGTAGCTGTTCCTTTTCACTTAACTGATTTCTACTGAAAGAATATTTCAGTGCAAGAGGAATGTTTACTTTCACCCTTCAAAGATTTAATCAGGTTGCTTTATAGCAAGCAACATAAATGTCAGTCTATTCTTTTAGTAAAAGGTGGAGGCATGGGAATAAGTGTAGAGCAATGCTGTTACCTGTTGATGTTTTGATTTGTCTTGCAAGTGAATAGCTTTCCATAGAGGTTACTAATGGAATCTTTTAGGAAACACTGACTTGTTGATAGTGGCACAGAGAGAAAGCAACAGGTACAAATAAAGGGTAGACAGAACATTATTTCAGTCTCTATAAGGTAGCTGCTTTCAGGATTCATTTTTCCAGTAAGTTTCTTAAGCTATTTTGTAAGCCACTCTGGGTTTTCTTCTGTTACAGCTATTTAAATAATTTCAAATAATTTAGTTGAATCTGATTTTCATTTTGAAAAGTATGAATCAAGGCATCGAGTAGAAGGATGTTTTTTCTTTCCCGTGCCCTTCCTTCAAGCACTGCTTTTAAAGTGGAGCTGCTATGTATCTAGATACCTGTGTGTATTCACACACCTGTTGTGTGTATCCTCTCTCTACTCTTAACACAAAGCCAGATGTTTACAGCATGCACTGTCCCACACTCACACCGTAACAGCAACACACTATTTCTTTGAAAGTCTTTCTCATCTCCAGACTCCGGAAAGCATAAATGAGTGGATCAATTACTGAGTTGCACATTATCAAGACCAGATAGGTATTGAAGTGTGAAGTGTAGCAGACGCAGTATGGATTCATTGGGCAAGAAATGATGAGAATGAGGTGAAGGAAGAAAGGTGCCCAGCAAACAATGAAGACACCAAGTAATATAGTGATGGTGACAGCTCCCTTCATGCAGGTGCGCTGGTAGGGCACCCCATCCATGGGGAGGGCTGCAATCCGTTTAACGTGCAGGCGTGCAAACAAGAACATGTGAACATAAAGGGAAGCCATGAGAAAGAGCATGGTAAAGAACATGGTGATGAGACAGACAATGACAGTTTTGCTTTCTGAGTAGGCAATGAATATGATGCCACAGATGATACAAGCAATCCAAATGACCACAATCAGGGTTAAAGCTTTCTTCACAGTCATGATGCTGTGGTAACGGAGAGCATAGAAAATAGTTATGTACCTGTCAATGGCTATAACCAAGAGGTTGCAAATTGAGGCTACCAAAGAAATACAAATCATTGAGTCAAAAACATTGTCCATATGCTGAATAAAGTGGTCATCAATGATCAAATAGCCGTTGCTCAGGATTGCAATCATGATAGTCTCCAAGGCATTTGACATGCTCACTAACATATCTGCCACAGCCAAGCTACAAAGGAAGAAATACATGGGAGAATGTAGGTTTCCATTCTTCAGCACTGCAAGAATGACAAGGATGTTTTCCAGGAGGCTGATGATCCCTAAAGTCAAGAAGACCTCGGCTTTTATGAAGACCTGCTCACAAAATCCATCGCCGCTTCTGTTGTTCAGAATTGAGTCATTGAAGTCTTCAGTGACATTAAGCAGCACAGGCTGAAATGAAAATGCAAAGTGTGTGGTATTCATTGTCAGCAAAGGAGTTGAATTCGCAAGTGATTATGGACCTGATAGAGCACAGGTTAAAAAAAAAAGGAAAAAAGAAGGGGAGAAAGAAAAGAAAAAGGAAAAGAAGCCCTTCCAAGCTGTTGCTGTGCACATGGGACGGAATCAAACAGGACTTTTCTTTAGTCACTTTTACAAGTAGGAACATAAAAAAAAATCATCTGCATTTACAGTGAGTTTAGTGTCAGTCACAGGCTGCTCTTCTCCTTTATAAGATACCGAGCTTTGAATCTTGCAGGCATCAAACAGTTTTCTCTGAAGGGAAAAATCAGCAGCAGCACATTGCTGGTTCTAGCTCTCCTGATGATTAAAAGCTGGGAGTTTTCTCATCTGCTGTTGTCTGCTGGGGCCAGTGCAGGTTTGTTGCCAGCTCAGTGAAGTATCTCTTGCTATTTCAGTGGCAAGGAAGGAAAAGAGAACTAAGGGATTTATACATGCATGAAAGAAAAAACAACTCCTACTTAATCCTCCGTGCAGAGCATTGGCCATTAGAGAGCAAACACCTTTCTGAGTGACAGCTGCGAACACCAGGTACAGCATCCCCACCGCTGGCTCCACCGGCAGATCTGAAACTCTCTGGCACCCTCTGCAGATAGCGAATAGGATGGATATGCCTTAAAATGCCTCTGAAAAATGGGATTTTCATTCACCGAAACTTTATGCCTGTTCTCGGCAGCTGGCTCCTGCCCACGGGAGCGAGCAGAGGCAGGCAGCTGAGGGTGGCAGGATGCCCGTACGCTGTCCTGGCCTCTACTCCTCTCCTGCCCGGAGCCAGAGCTCCGCTTGCGTGGTTCGAATGAGCTGGTTGAGCCCTGAGCTGAGTCGAGACAACATCTCACTTGAGGATGTCTTGGGATCACTTGGGTTTTGGACCTTGTGGTTAAAGACAACAACCTGAGGGTGAGCTGTAGCACAGATGGGATGTGGGTGCAAATAATATGCCCATGATATAGTTGCTATGGTGCTCCAAAGGCTGTCATTAGCTAGATAATATTGGTTTCATCGGAGACAAGCTCCCAGGGATTTCATTCCTTGCTCACAAATGGTTTGGCTTGTGTTTGTTCATTTGGATTCCTAAATTCCATGCTCACAAGTGAAGCAAAGTGCAGGAGTGAGTCTCCACGCGGTGTTTTCTCTGTGGCATGACTCTCCAGCTCTGCTGAAGAATCTCAGCCAGCCTAAAGGCTTAACCAGCTTTTGCAAGTTGATTTTTTTTTCATTTCTTTTCTTTTTTTTTTTTTTTTTCCCTTCTCCATGTCTGCAGAAGTGTGCTATGTTGTGTTGGCAGAGAAGGGTCATCCCAGGAGGGGCAGAGGCTCAGCTGGTTATTAAATCAATTACATGCAAGTTAATTTGTAGCTGAATTCAGCTTCCAGACCATCTCTGGCAACACTGGTTTCAAGGACAGAGTTGTTCAAGTTCAATTACCTCAGTTAAACCTTTTTTTTTTTTTTTTTTTAATACTATTGCCCAGTTCATGAGAATGGACACTTAATGTTGGTCTGGTTTCCTTGGTAGCATCTCCAACAGCCTGAAGCCTTCTGACCTAACTGCTCTTGAGTGTTCTCATCAACCCTTAAATCTCTGAAAAGTCCTTTATTCCTAAGAGTAAATGCTGGGTACTTGGGACTGCTCTGATATCAGACCTGTTTTAACTTCTGTTTTAATGAAGGTTCTTTTAGTAACCTTCTTGGGCAGTTCACGTGAACACAGAGCAGTGGGATGAGTTGGTCTGACCCAGTGTGTTACTGGGTTGCTCCAGTGTTTCAGCAGGCCCATGCACCGTTGGGCACCTGTACTAGAAGAGCTGCCCAGCTAGACATCTCTGCTGGAGAAATGAAACAAGTTTCCATGTGTCCTTTCCTTTCTTTACTCTTTCAAAAGTAATCATGTCCCTCATCAGCTGCTTTTTCTCACAGGAGCCCACCATGACTGATCTTAACTGGAATTGTACTGACTTTAAGCCTATGCAGGACCAGGAAGATTTTCAGTTATCACACATGAACAGGCAAGCATACGGTAGATTTTCCTTGCACATTATTCACTCATTTCTTAGTTTGATTTTTTTTTTAAAGTGCTCACTGATGTCTATATACGTCATGACTCATGTTTTTTGCAGAAGTACTTTAGAATCAAGGCAACACCATGTCATGTATATTAATGCATGGGGTTTCTATTACAGGTTTCTTAGCTCAAAAAGTCAGAAATCTTTTCCAGATTCATTTTGAGCCCACAGAATTATTATCATGCACCCATAATTCAATACCAAGAAGCAACAAATCTCAAATTCAAACTCCAGATGATACCTTGACAAGGACGGTATCCAGTGCAGGAATTTTAATTTGAAAAAATAGCTGGGGACTTGCCCACCAAGTTGTCCAATTAACATTTTAAAGATCTTAATCAGTCCCTCAAAATCTCTCCCTAAATTCAGTGATGTATCTCAAAGCAGATAGCTTAAAACAACAAACTCTCTCTCTTGTGCCTCTAATCCCATGGCAGGGAAAAGATATTCCCTCTGTTCAAGTGTAGGAGTTATGGATTTATGCCTAGAGCAGCTATCTTTATTTTGTGCTTTGAGCCCCAGTTGCTTCTTGCCAGTTGTCTCAAGCTGATGTATTGCACTGAAGATGGTGATTTCAAGACATAATGACTCTCGCTGGCCTTGTAAGCGTTGTCTGTCCAGCTGAGGAGGAGCCCACCTTTGCAAGGCTGGACGGATGTCCCTCCCTGCCAGCTCTGTCCTTAGGTACTGTCTTGTGAAGTGGCCGGTGGAGGTTGTATCCTCCCAGGGCGAGGACAGGATCAAAGGCAGAGCTCCCATTCACGGAGGAGAGCTCACCCTGGAGAAAGAGTGTCCTTCTGGGCTTGGCTCTGGATTACCTGCTGATGGAGGGGCACATATGTTTTGGGCACCCACATGTAAACCAATTCATAGGAATGCTTTGCCATTTACATTCTAGTCCTGTCTTCCCATCTGGTTAGTCTCAGCAATATACTGCATTAGTCCTGTAAATACCGACTCCCGAATGCTTCTTTCCTTGTTGCCACACTGTTTCAAAAGACTGCTACAGATTTCCCAGCCTTTCAACTGAATCTGAGAGTAAGAAGTCATTAAACATATTTCATCATGAATTTCTGAATGTATCTGACAGCAGGAATCAAGATACCATTTCCACTGAGATGCAATTTGAAGTGGAAATTGAATGTTATATACCAAAGTGGATTAATGGCACTATTAGCTTTGCCATTAAGTGCTAAAAATAGTGGGCTAGAGCCTCATGTATCTGACTGCAGGCTTAAACTGATTCTAAGTTCTTTGCAAAAAAGGGAAGAAGCTGTGTTTGCACAAAAGACAGTGACATGTAAGGCCTTATTGTAAAAAGCTGTAAGGGGATTTCTCTGCTCAGCATTGGAAAACCGATGTGATCTGAAATTTTTCAATATATTTTGCAGTAACATATTATAATAAGTTGCTGCCCCTCAGCTGTCAGTTCCTGCTTCATTTCCAGAGATACAGTTAGTGATCGTGTCCATTGCAGTGCAAAATAGACAGTGTTACAGAATCACAGAATTACCGGAGTTGGAAGGGACCTCTGGAGATCATCTAGTCCAACCCCCCTGCCAGAGCAGGGTCACCTACAGCAGGTTGCACAGGACGGTGTCCAGGCGGGTTTTGAATGTCTCCAGAGTCGGAGACTCCACCACCTCTCTGGGCAGCCTCTTCCAGTGCTCTGCCACCCTCAAAGTAAAGAAGTTCCTCCTCATGTTCAGATGGAACTTCCTATGTTCAGGTTTGTGCCTGTTACCTCCTGTCCTATCACTGGGCACCACTGAAAAAAGACTGGTCCCATCCTCCTGGCACCCTCCCTTTAAGTATCTATAAGCATTGATGAGATCCAGTGTTGCAGTGGATTTGCATCCTGGCAATTGCTACATTACATCTGAGGAGTGGCAACTTATTAAAATGTACGAAAATAATGGTAGACATTCATATCCTCAATCTCCTAGATAGTGAAGTCCACTTGTCTTGGGTAGAGGAGCAGAGCCGTGGCAACTGTTGCAGCCCAGGGCATATAAAATAAGATAATACTTTTTTTAGGTCCTCCCTCCACCAAAATCTGGTGAAGAGAAGATTGGAAAGTTAGAGATATGAGGCGTCTGTGTGTACTCCCCAAATTTGGCCTTGTGCATAGGTCTTCCCACCTCTTATACCCAAGGCCTCAAGGGAAAGCTTTAAACTGCTGCCTGGGATGTACTCAGGACTGTTTTTCAGAGGGGATCCAGTATGGAAGTCATGCAGGTTGAGTGCGACCAGTCAAGGTTTTGGATCTTTGGGCTTTGCTGGGTTGTGGTGAGTCAGTAAGCTCACACTACCTCTGAATGTTTCATTGCAACTCTGTCAATATACAGAAAGTGTCGCCATCTATTTTAAATCAGTGAGTAAAATACCATTCTCACCCCTTGTCCTGGGCTTTGCAGTCCATGATTAACGTTACATTTCATAGCCTTCTCTCCAGGTGTTGTGAGAGTACGTTTGTTTGACATCCAGGGAGCTGTGTCCTTGTTCTGCTGTGTTCTTGTTTATTCTCTGGACTCAAAAACCAAACTCACTGTTGAAATTATTGACATTGTTTTTTAATCTTGTGGTGTGCTGAATGAGAGAAGTCCTTGGTTTCTGTCCCTGTAGTTGCTATGCAACTGTCACCTACTCTCTGTGACATGATGCCATGTTCAAGTCAGACAGCAGCGGGGGCCATAGGTCAGAGGAGAATAAGTGGACAGAAAGGGAAAGCATCTCTTGCAGCATTGAGTTCAGTCCTCTGCTGTATCAGTTATCATTAACAATTATATTACCTCCTTCTCCTATTTTATTCTTTCAACTTCCAGCCCCAAATCACTGAACTGTATTGTTCCTCGTAGATGGAGAGGAATCTGTGTATTTCACCAATTTGTCATGACTTTGATTCAATTAAGCAGACAGGTGGTAAGAAATGTCTGTGGTTTTTGGCCTGTAGAATTACCCTTCTCCTCTTCTGATTTTTTTGTTAATAGATTTCTTATGATGAGTCTTCACACAACCAAAAGGTTACAGAGGCAAGGGGTGATTTTTATGCTTGTTTTACTACGAGGACTTAACCCCCTACACTTTGGTTCTGAATACAGCAGTGCTCTTCAGCCTCCAGAGTGATTTACTGGAGGTGGATTATGGAGATGGTCTTCAGGATCTCGCTTAGCTGAGCAGCAAAAGTCTTTCGAGGTGCACCTAGAGCTCAAATCTTGTATTGGTTCTGTATACAAATACCAGCACTTGGGTAGACTGCTACAGTTAAAAACAATTCTTTAAACAAGTGTGACCTAACTAAGACTGTTTTTACTGATGGAAACACCCTTCTGTGCTTCTATAAATAATAGTTTAAAAACCCATAAAAATGAGAAGTTTTAGTAGCTTGAAGGCCAGATTACAAAAATGAACATTGAATTTCATTATGCAAATATCTCTAACTATGGAGGCATTTAAACTCCATCAGCACCAGGATTTCGACCTTGAAGGTTTCTACATACTGAAGATTTCTGCGTTTCAGCCTGTGCATGTCTCAGGTTTGGCTGGTAGCGCTCCTTGTGCCTAAGCCTGACCAGGATCTGTAAGCCAGCTGGATGGACACCTGCAGGGACTCTCTCCTCACTACGCTATACCTGCGACCAAATTTGACAATATTTAGCAGTGACCACCTCCTCCTTTTAGAGTGGCTTCAGAGGAAAATCCATCTCTGCTGGTTTGTATTCTGCGCTACTGATTAGAGCTCTTGCCCAGGATGTGCAAGACCTAATTTCCATTCTTTGCCTGAAAAGATGAGACGGTTTGAGCTCACGTTTTCACATATTGCCAGCATAAGCCTTGAGTCTAAAATGTCAGAGCAACCCACCTCAAGCCCACAAAGATGAAACAGGTAAAATGTGGAGATTAGATCTGTCAGGATGTCTCTTACTGAGGAGGCTTTCATTCATGTCCTTTATCTCATCATTTGACCCTAAAATAATTCCCTTTCCAAGAAAAAATCTATAAATAAGATGATGACAGTACAATTAATGAAATATTGGCTGTGATGCAGTTAAAGAAAAAGGTTCAGCTGTTTTAACTACCAGCAGAAACAAACCATTTTATTTGGTAAAAAACTTAGTCATGTTTTACAAAGCAGTTACTGTTGTAAGGTTTCTTTTTTTTGTATGTTGTTATTACTCAGTTGTTTCTTCACTAGTTAAACTATTTAATCTTCAGGGAAAAGTAAAGAGAAAGTAACATCTATCGCTAAGTGTGGATAATGGAGTTTTCTAGAGAGAATGCCCTTGTGAAGCTGTTGAATGAAAAACCTTGCTTAACACTTGTCATGAGATTGAAGCTGATAATGGCTGATAAATGCATATCATTTTGCTTTATTTTCACTCTTTTTCAGCAATAGTTTGTGCCAGATGAAATTGGAAATTTTAAAGGAAGTTAGAGGATAATAACCAGACTGTTGCTCCCATGCAGCAGGTAATTACTACTCTCCTGTGGTTCCAAGTAGCCAAAATAGTGAAATAGTCTTGAAGACCTCTCCTCAGTTTTATTCATTTTAGGAAAGAACTTAGCAGATGAAATATTTTATCTTAGCAAAGCAAAATACTCTTTTTTTGAAATCTGTGCACATTTCTGGAGTGGCCATTACATTACAGGCGTTGATTTAGAAATATCTGTGAACATGTGCTTGAATTCATCACCTGGGCACTTCATGATGGTTACTCAGCTCTTTACTGACATACAGAGGTATTTGATGCTGAAGAGCTGCCTGAGTAGAGTTTTAGTTTTTTGATAATAGAATACTTGACAAATGCAATAAATTAAACTTTAGATCTTATTCGCCAGATGACTTGTAGATCATGAACCTCTTGAGTATTGACTTAGTTAAAGAAAAAAAACTGTTTAGTATTTTTATCTGAAATCACAAAGTTATCACCAGTTATAATAAATAGTGGAAATGCGATTTGGGCTGTTTTTTACTTGGAGAGTATCAAACTCCAACAAAACTGGAAGTAGGAGCCTCACAAGTATCTGGCAAAGAGGACATGCAATGACACTGCTTTAAACAGATGATTAAGCACCGTCTTTTTCTTGAACGTCTTAAGGTAACAGCTTTCTAAGAGCATTTTTAGTAGTCAGATTCACAGACTGAAGAATCACTCGCAATATTAGATATCAAATGCAATATCGGAAAGATTTCAATTGTGTTCTCTGAAGAAGTTGTAGTTCATACACTTCACAGTCATGTCCGTACCTAATAATGTTATTTTGTAGTCTAAGGCTCACTATGATCTGAGGCAAGAATGGATCTGGCATCAGCTGAGGCCAGTGGAAGTTGCATATGTCTGTACCAGGTTAATGGAAGAGATTTTCAACTTGGAAGAGCAGATCCTCACCTGATACAACCAGCTGAAACCCTGTTGAAGCAGACCACTAGCAGTTCGCATCATTTGGGATCTGACCCGCTGAATTTTCTTTCAGCCCTGGCTGGAGCAGAAAGCACCAGTACTGCAAATGAAGAGGCGGCCTGCCAACCTTTGTGATTAGTGAGGAAAAAGAACATGCAATAGTGATTGCGATGAGGTGGTTTTCACATGAGTGTTTCTATAATTTCAGCCAGTTAACAGGTTAATTTAAACAGACTCAACTTTTGGACATTATATACAATTTTCCTTCACATCCAAGCATAAAAGGAGACAAAGCAGACCTGATTGCAAAACACTTACCAGCACCTGCAGGTACTTTGTCATATTCAAGGGATTTTAAGTGCTTTAGACTAATAGTACTCAGTATCAGTTTTGTCCTCTCATTTACAGGCTGAAAGACAAGCAGACGTGATTGAGCCAGCTGCATTCTGCCATTCAGTTTCATCAGTGCCAAAAATCCCGGGAATATCTTCCTCATCTCCCTGGAAGCCCTTGTCTTCATAAATCTCATTGCCCCGTGGTGCTGGGGCTGAGCAGTGGGTGCATTTGGCCTTTTAAAGCCTCATAACCTAACGCTGCTGACTGACCTCACTCCTGGCACTATAGATAACTGTGAGACTTGGGAGACTGGCAAGCTTTAAAGGTGATTTTACTGAGCTGTCAGATGCTGTGGGTGGATGGATTTTTCTGCTGATGCTTAGAGCGCCTCAATTTGTCACTGTACTTAAAGTCCAGTGTTGCTTCCTTGCAGAGAAAATACTCATACAAGAAGGACCGGAAAAAAAAGCCCCACAACCAGAAAACTGTAGCTTTTTCCCCCCTGATGCTGCCACTCGTTACGTGCTAGAGATGGACTGCATGCTGTGCCTGTCACCAGCCGCTCCTAGACCTGCAGAAGTACCAGTTTCAGGCTGTATAAAATGATGTCTACTTGCATGTCTGCCTGTTTGTGTGTGGCCCCGCGTGAAGACTGCAAAATTCCTTGGCTGACTGAGCCATCTTGCAAAAAAAAAAAAAAAAAAAAAAAAAAAAAAAAGAAGTTACAGAATACCACTGAACATGAAGAAAAATGACAAAAGTATCCATTAATAACAGTAAAAATACACAAGTCATAAGTTTACCTCATCCTAACCCGATTCTTAGAGGTACAGTGGTAATGAATACTTCAGGTTCAGTACTACATTAATAAAATTCAGTGTCTCTTCTTAATATGAGGAAGATAAAATGGCAAATGATAACACTCCTGAAAGCAATGGTGGTTTGCTCTCCCTAACGTCACAATATAAAAGCTTTCATGTGGTCTCCTGACCAAAAGAGAGGGTATCAACTAGTTCATTCTCCTTCCACCAGGAAAGAGCAATGACAATGTTTTGGCACATAACATTTCCAGGGGTGAGGCTGCACAGCTTTGCCTGGCAGGTTGTGAAATCTCCTATACTTAACTCTCCCTAACATGAAAAAGTTTTATTTTTACACCCACTCTAACCTTATCCAGTGCAATTTAAGCCTATTGCCTTTTGTTGCACACCCTGCAGTCATAAGGAACAGCTGATTCTTCCTGTTTTTTCAGGCAGCTCACCTTCTGAGCTGAGGACTGGAATCCCACCCTCCCTCAGTCTTCTCTGGTATGAGATTAGACAATGGTGACTTTTTCAGTCTTTTGCCATAAGCCTTGTTATCATGTTATCCAGTCATCATCTTTGTTCTCTTCTGTCATGTCTCCATTTAACACCTTTCAAGCATCAGATATGACAAGGCTGGGAAAGAAAATCTTTTATGTGAAAACATCTACTCATTTTAATAAAATAACTAGTTATGTCATCTGTTCTATTGATACAGTTCTAGTGCCTAAGAATGTTAATTTTTTCAGAAACTATGTTTCTCATCCCTGTCAAATCCAACAATAACTTCTTTCAATCAGGATAGGAAACTGTTCATAGCAAAAGTGTAGTTGAGTGCTACAGGAGAAAAATAGGCACTTTAAAAAAATCCATGTGAAGTATTATTTCCTTCTGAAAAATATATTTTGTTGCATAGTCCATAATTAATCAGCTACTCATTAGAAAAACTTAACTGAAATGAAAATGGTGAAGAATCTTTTATTTTTAGTATAAGTGTATTTCATTCACAGTATCTATAAACATTCACTTCAACTTACCCTGAAGATTATTAGTGGGTTATTAGTGCAGGACAGAGATCAAAAGACTGAAAAGTCCAACACAAATGAACACCAAAAAAGACTGCACCTTTAGCCAAAGCTTAATGTTAACCTTGCAGAAGTGATCAAGACAATAATGAGCATTAAGAATACAATCTTGGATTAAAAAATGGAGTATTTTTGCATTTCCAGACAAGCTGAAAACATACTATCTGTTCTTACAGATTAGAAATTTAAGACCTGCAGGTAAAAAATGTATTCTAAATGATGAAATAAAGCTTATAATAAGTGCTTTTTATTATTTCCATCCATCTCTGATTTTGTCTTCTGACTTCAATTTGGTGCAATTCATATGCATGTTAAATACCTGTGTGTAATTACAGCATGTAAAACACCCATCAGTAAATGAGTTCAGTAATTTATTTCTCTTTAAAAACATTGCTGAGTAAATCATTACTCAGAAACGTGAAGCTAACAAGCGAATTAAGTATGTAGTGTTATGAATAAGAAGGACATTTTATCAAAAAAATCTCATTGAGCATCAGATTTTTATGAGAGGTCAAGAGGATAATATTATGTAGAATTTTTTACAGTAGAATAAATTCTGAATTTGTTAACGAATGTAATTTTCCAAAACCCATGATAGAAGCTGCCATAGATATAACTGAATGCACTAATGTGTCTTCCATGGTATTATTTGGGATAACCTCTAATTAACAGCATGTTTTACAAAGACCATAATCCACTCTGATAAGTGGTGAGGAAAAGCACTCATTGTCTTTGTCCTATCATGATGAGATAAACAAACAAACAAAACCCATAATGAAAACAACAATTAGATTCAGTGCTTTTAGACGTTTTCTTAAAGATGAAAAAGAAAGTGGGAGTTGTTTTTTTTCTTTATTTAATGGTATTAGGAGTGAGGGGATGCGGGCTTTACATGTCTTTTAGAACAGCTAGTCACTGTATAGTTGAAGACAGATAATTCACGAGCTAACTCCTGAATAACCCTTTAAAAAATATGTAATTTGACATAAAGAGCAAAGGTAATATGGCAACTCCTTACCAGTCATAATGTGACATTTTTATGAAGAAGAAGGACTCAGGTCTAGGCCTGAAGCCTTTAGTTACTTCCTTGATCATGTTAGCTAGAACTGTAACAAAACCACTGACGCTTGCCCATGTCATAAACTTAAAGATCAGAAAAATTCTGGGGAAGATATAACCAAGGGGTTGGTTACCTTTATCTTTCATATGGTTTGCACATGAGCCAAATAGTCAAGAATTACTGACTATTACTGAATGTTGAAGTGAAATGGACTGCGCTAATGTAATCCAAGGGTGGTGGACTGTGCCACTGTTATTCAAAGTATGTTGTTCAAATAACATACTTTGAATAACAGTTGGAGTGGGTCCAGAGGAGGGCCATGAAGATGGTCAGAGGGCTGGAGCACATCTCCTGTGAAGACAGGCTGAGAGAGTTGGGATTGTTCAGCCTGGAGAAAAGAAGACTCTGGGGAGACCTTATAGCAGCCTTCCCGTATGTGAAGGGCACCTACAAGAAAACTGGAGAGGAACTTTTTACAAGGGCATGTAGTGATGAAACAATGGTAATGGCTTCAAGCTGGATGAGGATAGATTTAGGATAGATATTAGGAAGACCTTTTTCACTATGAGGGTGGTGAGGCACTGGAACAGGTTGCCCAGGGAAGTTGTGGATGACTCGTCCCTGGAAGAGTTCAAGGACAGGTTGGATGGAGCTTTGAGCCACCAGGTCTAGTGAGAAACGTCCCTGTCCATGGCAAGGGGGTTGGAACTACATGATCTTTAAGGTCCCCTCCAAAACAAACCATTCTATGATTCTATGAAATAAAAATTTTATTACTTTTAATAAAATGTATGGCTACAGTTAAAAAAAGTTGATCTGACATTCCTTTAAAGTCATTTTGCTGACACTGAAATAAAACGACTTTATTGTGCTATTACTTTATTTAACCTATAAGAAAACTCTGTCCTTTTAGGCAAATTATTTGTATTTTCCTCATATTTATTCTTTAATTACAGGAAATCTGTCTGCCAGTCATTTACGGTAAACCTGCATCAACTTCCAGTGTTCATTATAGACTGCAAATGTTTCTCATATTTCTAATTTACAGCTGTGTTTTGTATAAATTCGTCTACGTAGTAGAAAGCTGAACAAGTAAAATTCATTAAATGTGAAATTTCTGTTATTCAGAACCTGGCAAACCGATGGTCAGATTAGTATTCTTGTTTCATGTTCTGCTCTGGAGGCTCCTATTTGAACGTCAACACCAAAACTTTGATGATTATATTCTTTTTTAAGCACCAAACAAGTTAAAATTAATGCTACACCTCACAAAAAAGCAATAAGGTTTTGTCTCATCTTGTTTTATAATTGGATATTACTTAACATTGTCTTTACAATGTCATCTTTACACTTGTGTCCAGTGTAGGGTAACTTGAGGTTTGGTGTTCTTTGTGCGTTTAATCTCTGGGTAGAAAAAAAAATAGTAATTCACATCCTCATCAGAGTTGTTGCACACGATGCCATTTTTTATTGTTTTCCATCAAAATCTTGATTAATCCCTGTTTCAGATGGCTTTCTTATGCGTTGTTCTCTTTCTCATTACTCCTGAAACTAAAATTTTTTCTCATTGTCATCATCATGTGATTCACGTCATCATTATCTTGCAAGAATAGAACCACTGCCTTTGAGTTATGGCCTAGGTACTTTATAGATAACTACAGTCTGCCTACCAAAATTGTTCCCTTGAATTTTTAACTGTGTGCAGTAGTTCTTCTCACTGTTAGCCTGGGCATTGTGCTGGTGCTTGATGAACAGTTATTCTATTTCATTCCAAGAGAGGTTTCCAATGTTATGTTAATGGACGATTTCCTTGTATGGATATCCATACATATTTTTTCAGCAATATACAGTCAGATGTACATTGTAAATACAGATGATAATCAAAGAGAACATCAGAACTGCAGCAGACTGGAAGTACTGGCACATTCAAAACAATGGAGGAATTAACAAGACACACACACTGGTCTCAGCACATAGGATTGGGAGAAATTTGTACCACATTGTGTTCAAACCAGCTAATTCCATGTCTAACCCTATATTGAAAGTAACTCTTTATCCTTTGCAAAGCTCATTTTTTTGAGAAAAAAAGTTAATACCACAGCAAAGAATATTCCTAGGTTTGTCTCTATCTTGGTCCTTAAGTTTCCTATTTCACCTCTCAGGAAAAAAAGAGAGACAGAAGTACTGTGCTTGTTGCTGAGTATTTGACAACTTGACAAATGAAAAATAAAAGAACCCACTTACTAGCTTTGAGAGATGACTGTAGTATATTGCTCTGTCATTTGACAGATGACCTGACCATTGTCATGGGAACCAGCAGGAAGCAAAGTGCCATAGGACAGAAAACCACTACAGAGTGGTAAAGGCTAATAACATGAAATAAATGAAGGGGTTAAAAGGTTAGGAAGATTCTGCTAGTTCCCGTGTGTAGTCTGACTGTGAAAATATGTTTCAGTCTTCAACAAGCTGTGGTAGAAAAAGCATGGAGATTAAAGGATAAAAAATAAGATGTAGAACTCTCTACCCTTAAAACTTCCAGGTTTATCCTTTGTGCATTTGCTTAGCATTTAGCAGTAGAATGGAGACTTAAAAATTGACATGAAATGTTTTAAAAATACAATAGAAAAAGTAAAGTAAAATCAATAGTGGTGTGAGGAACGACTTGAGCAGCTTGTGTTTTCACAGTGGTAGTCAAAAAGTAATTTTATACCCAATAATTCGTATTGACTGTTTGTGAAACTGTAATACGTTATACTATAGACCTCGTTGTCTGGTTATAAATATGTGTACCATTTTGATGGGGTTTTTCTTTTCTTATCGAGTTTCATTTTCTCCAAGACAATTTTTATTTTGTGCCTTTAATACATAGGAGCAAAATAGCAGGCTATGAATATTATTTGAACTAACAGTTGCAGCTTGCTATCTGCTCTCAACTCTGCCTGGAAGAGAATAAAGGGGTGCATGACATCAGAGAGCCCTTGAGCTAGCACCATTTACAGGTGATTCAACCAGCAGCTGTCAAGTGTTTTCTTCTTTCAGCTGCCCATCAATTGCTCAAAGAATTGGTTCACACAAAATTGTATTTTCTTTTGAATGCAAAAACATCCCATTATGATATCAGAAAAATACAGGGTATAAATAAATTCTGTTAAAAACGTTAAAAAACATTGTAAGGACTGCAAAAAGAGCAGCCCTCTTTTTATCAATCCCTTCATTTTAAGCCAGTTCCTGAGTGTCATGAACCTGAAAGAAGTGGAGACACTAAGACGGTAAGTGGGTAGGTGTTGACTGTTTAAATACATCATGCAAGAATATGATATTTTCAGGCAGAACTCCCATTTTACTTTTTAAAACATTATTGTAAGTAAATTGCAGTATTATAAATTACTGTCATATTCACTATTTTTATCTCAAAATATATTTTGACTGAAAGTTCCCAGAATTTGAATGTATTTTATTAGCACGTTTATTAACATGTTCTCCAAGAAAACTTATAGTATTAAACCATCACAGATTCTGTTATTAATTTTTTTTAAAATTGTTGCTGTTTCTGATATTTATGGAGGCCTCAAAGACAGAAACTTAATAGGAAAAAATGCATGTTACATTGAAAGCCAATTTTTGTGCACTGACTACTGAAACAGATACACTGCATTAAAAAATTTCTTACTTCATCTGCTATTCCCTAAGCAGTTTATACTGAAAAGGATAACCAGTTACAGAATGTAACTTTTAACCATGTTGCCAGGCTGCCTTTCTAAAGTAGTCATTTTAAACTCAGTTGAGTGAAATACATAGCCTGCTGGCTGTGTAAACTCTGCATGCTAAACATGTAAGGGAGCTTACAGATAGGGCTTCAGTGGTATCTTGCACAGAGAGTAAAAAAGAGCATTGCAGTGCTCTGCCCATAGCTAGCAGAAACTTGGAGTGTCTCTGGTGAAAAATACGTTTTTTCTGCATTTGTTTTTAACCAAAATCAATGCAAGTTGAAATAATTATGTTTTCACAGGACAAAAAGTTTTAAAATGCTTTATTTGGTAATGTCTAAAATTTATTTTTGGCTCAGTAAAGTGTTTATCTCCGTTACTCTTCTGTGCATTATTAGAACTGTAGTTTATATACAGAATTTGTAATCTCTGTTAGGTCACATTGACTTCCCCTTATAGCTGAAATATATCTGCCAGGAGACAATGTAATTATGAGAATCTTATGCTATGCCCTGGGCTCATTTTGCCCACAGAGATGTCTTTCTAGAGGGCCTTAATCTCAAAGGAGATCATGACTCCAAAGTTTTCACCCCACAAACCTCCCATAAGCTCACTAGCAGTTCAGCAGATAGTTTTAGTCAAAACCATACATAACTGAAGACTAAAACACTTTGTTTCAATTTTTTGCACATGAAAAGTAAAATATATTGGTATGATCCTCCTGGCAGAATGGGGGAAGGAAAGAAGGTTTTTTTGTACACATAGACATTTCTTTACCATATCTTCATACTTTGAGACACAAAATTGGCATTTTCTGATTTGTTTATTCACAAACAAAGGTTGTGAGCTTTGATACTATAAGCTACAGGTCAAACATACAATTCATGTTGACACGTACATATTCAACCTATATATTTACTGGTACTTAACAATTCTGAATATGGTATATGAAGTAGAAGATAATTCTTTCCATCCCTTTTTATTATATTGGATTTTCTTTTTTAAGAAAAGTAAAAAAAAAAACCAATCTAAACATGTTTTTTCCATTAACCATGTTGTTGCCATCCCCAGCTCTTCCACAGTACTCAGCTAAACAGTACAGTGCCATTTTACTTTTATTTTTAATTAAAGTAACCACAAATTTTGTCTTTGGTTTACATTTCACATATAGTTATGTTGTTCTCATGAACTATTTATAAATAATATTTATAGATTATTGTTTGTAAATAATCAAAAATATACTGTTGGACTGACAGAAGAAAGAAGGAAGGAATCTGATGTATCTTGCTTCTGGTCAGATGGAAAACTACACTAAGATAACAGACTTGCTGCTGTTATTTCCTTCCACCAAATTTCAGAATTATCTTTCTTCCTCTTGGAATCAGAAGATTCAGATGAAGGCTGAAAATAGAAATGATTCTGTATGTCCACAAAAAGCCTGAGTAAGTTGAGCTGAGCTGGTCCCAGCTTTTTTTTCTGGCAGTGGTTGGTTCATATTTCATCTGTGTTGTTTCATGTTTATGGTGAAAAAAAGCAGCAACTTTTCAATTCAAAGTACAGTGTCGGAGAGAAGATGGGTTTCTCAACTTCACCATTCAGACAGTGTTGCATTTATCAGTAAAGCCTTGTCTTTTTTCCAGGTATGCTTAATACGTTTAAGATTTAAACACACTTCAGATTATTTTCATATGTATTTTAGAAGATTCAGGTTAATATGGGTACGGTATATGCTGATGAAAGTGGCTTCTACAAAATCTTGTTGCTTGTTGGAGGAGTATCCAATCATTTTTCAATTTTTGTTCAGTTTTTTTGTACCAAAAGAAATAGTAGCACAACTTTGTGCAGTACTTATAAAGCAGTTTCGGCAATATAATGGGATTGCTTTGAGAATAAATTTTTGAAACATTAAAATTAGGTGAACCAATACATTCATTCAGTCCTGCAGAACGGGTTTCATCTGTATCACGTTTACATACATAACTTTTAGAAAGTTATGACAGTTTGAGACACTTCAATGAGTTAAAACTCCATCCAGCACAGCCTGACACCTGTTGTTTGAATGGTTAATGGCCACCTCACTCTTTTTTAAGCTCCTCATCCCATTTTGCTTTACAAACTATCTTTGAAGCTACCTTTCATATACATAGAAAAATGAAAATGCTGTTCACAGTTACTGTTCAAAATCACAAAATAATTTGCAAATATGTTTCAAAACAATCTTTTTCATACCCAGACCCACTTCAGAACAGAACATCTCCATTGACATAAATGACAACTGAAAGGTACCCAATAAACAAAAAAACTCAGTGTGAATTCTGAGATAAGTGCTTGAAAAATGCTAGGTCTGTTAATTTTCACTGCTTAGATAGCTTTATTTACTGCTAGCCCAATTAGTCATGAGTAGCACCTGACTTAATACGGTGTCCTCCACACTGCTGCAGGATGATTTGCTGAGTAAGGTTACAAAGGCAGAACTCCGTGTGCAGGAATATCAGCATCTATGCCCAAACTTTGCTTCTGCTCAGCAGATAAAGCTGCCATAAATGCACCTAAACTTCAGTTCAGTCTACACAGTGTTTTAAGACCAGATAACAGTATTTTCTCAGTTAAAAAGTTATATAGCCACATGGTAATCTATGGCTATCAAACATAAATTGTTTAGTTTGATACAATTTCAGTACCTTGACTTTTTCCTTTGAATAAAAATGTCTGGGCAGTGTAGGTTTTTCACTTGTTTTATTTTTTTGTTTGTTTGGGTTTTTTTGAGTTACTTAGGGACTTAAATGCTAAACATTATTTGAGGACTCAAAACCATATGTAAAACATATCTACGTATAATAAAGTGCAATTGGAATTCAAGTGACATCTAAACTTACTTTTCACTGAAATTAGTGATGTTTGGCCTCAGTGATTGCTCCTTGCAAACATACCCTTTCTTGACAAGTCAAGCGCTCTCATAAGCAGTGGAATGTCTAGGAGGCTCCTCCAGAGAACAATTCAGAACACCTAAGGCTTCTTTTCTTATCGTTCGTGCAAAAGTTATCTCTGTTGACCACAGAATAAACCTAGACTCCTGAGGCCACAATTGCCTCAGTTACTCTGTAACGAATAATTTTAGACACTAGAATGTATGTTCTTATGAAAATTAAGAACTAATTAATAAATTAGCCTGTGGATCCCATTACAAAAATACACATGATATAAAGTCTTCAGTGGAAATTATTCCAAACCTATGAAATAAAACTATCCTAAGCTTCCTTTGTTTGATTTGGCAAACATTGTTCTTATATTACTGAGCTTCAAATATAAGAAAACTACATTACTAGAGTGATATTTCTACTGTTTTTCTGGAAAATGGAGACAGCCCTTTGGTGACTCCTTCATTCTCCTGCTGTAATGTAACAGCACACATACAGATGAAATAAAAATAAAACCAAGCAAGCTACACAGACAGTGAATTTTTCTGCTTAGGTCTTGTTTGCCTGATTCTTAACACTTCTTATTGCTATGTTAAACTTGTGCATGTCAGAGCTCCTACGGTAATGAGAACGCTTTATTATTCTTGTTTTACTGATTGGGGAGATTGTATCACAGAGAGACATTTGACTTGGTTAGGATCTCACAGTGATGAAACCTTGGAATGACATTTTCCCTGCATGGGGGAGGTTTGGCATCTTGTCATATTGAATCTTATCATATTAACAACAATATTTTTAGTGGTCCATGTTGTGTGAATTAAGATGTTATAAATCCTAGGGCAGAAACAGGTATTCCTGTGTTGGGTTTTACCCTCTGCTGGGTCTTAATCAGACTACAAGATGATATTCCAATAGGTACAGTACTATGTTGTTTCCTCAAGAACTTCAGGCATGCTCAAATACAGTATTTCAGAAAGATCAATGTTTCACTGCTCAAGTAGCACATATGTAAAGAATGTCTTTTGCCTTATGCTGGCATATTCAGGCTTCAGATTATTTTCATGGCATTTTGAGTTGCCTGTTCCAATAAATATTAACACAGGTATCTCAAGGAACAGGTTTAGGAGAGAATAAAACATCCCTGAAGTTAAACTTAAAAGTCTAATCTGTATTTTCAGCACCCTGTGTTAAACTGAACATGAATGTTGCTGAAGACTAAAATGATGGAAACCAACACGGATTTCACTTTTTGTTACTTCTGACCATTCATTAAAACATACATATATTGTGAATTCGGATAAACTACA
This sequence comes from Burhinus oedicnemus, assembly GCA_008921705.1. Lineage (NCBI taxonomy): Eukaryota > Metazoa > Chordata > Aves > Charadriiformes > Burhinidae > Burhinus > Burhinus oedicnemus. The sequence goes on from VFFE01007096.1 coordinate 766,523, forward strand.
TGTAATGTAATTTCTTTGGAACTGTTTATGTTTAAGTCTTTGGTCCTATTGCAAAGGGGTCTCTATTGATAAGCCTCCAAACAGCACCTGAGGTTGAATAAGCTATTTAAGGAGCATGGTGATTAGGAAATGTGTGCCTAATCCTAATGACTAATAGAAGTCTTCAGATTTGAAATTGTTCCTTGATGTTTCACTTACCTCTTTAGAAACAATTGTTACTGGCAACATTCAATGATTTGTAAGTAGTCAGTTACAATTCATTACTCTTCTTTCCCCTCATGACCGTGTACAAAGTCTTCCCAGAAATGAAATAAGCATATTGATTCCTTCTGTCTTACTTTTAGGGAACAAGGTTAGAATAAACTATTCAATGCATATACTACATTGATAATTGTATTTATACCTGAGTTACAGCTAATAAAAGACGTGAAGCCTAGCAAATGTGACACAATGTAAACAACACCAATAAGTTTTAAGATCAATGGTTCCATTACTCTTTTAGATATTTGCTTTTTTTCAAGAGGCTTTGATTTCTTCTCTTTTCTGAATATTTCTGGAGAAAAAGATAATTTTCTTTTGTAAACCCAAGATTCAGCAGAAAGGCACATATACAATAATCAGCCTTTACTTTATCGCTAAAATTCTTTGTTATTTTTGTATATTTGTACCACGTGTATTACTAATATTAATTTTCACATATTGACAAATCTTTTCTTACATGGAATTTTAAATTTTATGTTCATTAAACATTTAGATTTTTTTATGTCATTATAATGTTCTGTCGTGGTTTAACCCCAGTCAGCAGATAGGACCATGCAGCTCCTTGCTTGCTCCAGCCGGCTGGGACTGGGAAGAGAACTGGAAAAGTGAAAGTGACAAAACTCATGGGGTGAGATAAAGACAGTAAAGCAAAAGCTGCTTATGCAGGTGTTCAGCCATCTCCAGGATGGCAGGGCTCCATCACACATAACGGTTACTTGGGAAGACAAATAGCCTTTAACTCCAAACGTCCCCCCCTTCCTTCTTCTTCCCCCAGCTTTATATACTAAGCATGACGTCATATGGTATGGAATATCCCTTTGGTCAGTTGCGGTCAGCTGTCTTGGCTATGTCTCCTCCCAACTTCTTGTGCATCCCAGCCTACCCACTGGTGCAGTGGTATGAGGAGCAGAGAGGGCCTTGAGAGCTTAGCAACAGCAACCAAAAACACCATCCCAAATCCAAAACAGAACATTACACGAGGTGCTAGCAAAAAAGTTAACTCCATCCCAGCTGAAACCGTGACATGTTTTAATTTTGCAATAACTTTGAAAATAGTAGGAAAGTTACTGTAAGAAATAGAGGTAAAACCAAGATTACAAAAAATAATGTATCCTTGGAAACAGAAAATATACAGCAAATTGTTATCAAGCCATTTTAGTTTCATATGTTTTGTAATAAGCAACACATTGAATGTGGAAACAATTACCTTTCTGTTTACAGTACTGAAATATCATCCATTTTTTTTACATAAGGGTCAAAAGGACAATATTTTAAAAAGTTCCTGCTCTTTGAAGTTTATTAGTTGAAAATAATGCAGCTATAAACCATCAATTATAGCTCATATACCTTTGAAAAACCTAAACCCTTCTTTTTATTCCTATTAATTTGGCTTATGCTGCTGTCTGAACAGAATGGACAATGTCTGTATTTAATAGATCGGAAAAGTAAAGAAAAGTAAACGGCCAGCATTAGGATGAAATGATAAATCACAGAAAAAAAAATGGCTTGGGTTGAAAGCAACCTTTAAAGATAATCTCATCCAACCCTCCTGCCATGGGCAGGGACATCTTCCAATAGATCAGGTTGCTAGAGCCCTGTCCAGCCTGACCTTGAACACTTCCAAGGGTGAGGCATCCACAACTACTCCGAGCAACCTGTTCCAGCATCTCAACAGGTACCCAGTAAAGAATTTCTTCCTAATATCTAATCTAAATCTACTCTCTTTTAGTTTAAAACCATTACTCCTTCTCCTATCACTACAGGCCCCTGTAAAAAGTCTCCTTCCATCTTTCTTATAAGCCTCCTTTAAGTATTAAGGCTACAACAAGATGTTCCCAGAGGCTTCTCTTCTCCAGGCTGAACAACACCAGCTCTCTAAGCCTGTTTTCATAGGAGAGGTGCTCCAGCCCTCTGACCATTTTCATGGCCCTCCTCTGGACCTGCTCAAATAGGTCCATGTCCTTCTTGTGCTGGGGACCTCAGAACTGGAATCAGTACTCCAGGTGGGGTCTCACAAGGGTGGAGTAGAGGGCAAGAACCACCTCTCTTGACCTGCTGGCCACACTTCTTTTTATGCAAACCAAGATAAGATTGGCTTTCTGGGCTACATGCACACTTTTCCAGCTCATACCCAAATTGTCATGCACCAGTATCCCCAACTCTTTCTCTGTAGGGCTGCTTTCAATGCATTCATTGCCTAGTTTGTACTGATACTGAGGATTGCTAAAACCCAGGTGCAGGACCTTGAACTTGGCCTTGTTGAGCTTCGTGAGGTTCACATGTGCCCGCTCCTCAAGCCTATTAAGGCCCTTCTGAATGACATCCCTTCCCTCAAGCACGGCAACTGCACCACTCAGCATGGGGCACTCAGTCCCGTTATCTATGTCAGTATTAAAGATACTGAATAGTTTCAGGCCCAATAAGCACCCCTGAGGGACACAACTTGCTACTGGCTTCCACTTGGACATTGAGTCATTGACTGCAACCCTTTGCACATGGCCACCCAGCCAATTCCTTACCCATTGAATATTCCATTCATTCAACCCATATCTCCCCAATTCAGTCACAAGGATGTTATGTGGGACCATGCCAAAGGCCTTAGACAAGGCAAGGTAGATAACATCAGTTACTCATCCCTTATCCACCGACGCCATGCATTGTAGAAGGCCACCAGATTAGTCAGGCCTCATTTGGCCTTTGTGAAGCCATGCTGGCTGTCTCTAATCACCTCCTTCTCATCCATGTGCCTTGACATAGCTTCCAGGAGGATCTGTTCCTGGGCACAGAGGTGAGGCTGAATGGCTGGTAGTTGCCAGGGTTCTCTTTTTTACATTTTTAAACAAAAATGGGTGTGATGTTCCCCTTGTTCCAGCCACTGGGGACTTTGCTTGACCGCCAAAACTTTTCAAATACGATGGAGAATGACTTAACAACTACATCTGCCAGTTCCTTCAGGACCCTGGGATACATCTCATTGGGTCCCACAGACTTGTGTGGACATGTTCCAGCATTGCATGAAGCAAGGCAGACAAGAATGAAAAATTTTTTTTTTTTTTGATATAGCCTCCACTCATCAATGCTGCAGTCAATGGAATGAACACAGGGACAACATATTCATATTTCACTCCTATTTGTACAGTAATTATTAGAGAATGAATATGTACAGCCGTCAACTCAGTGGCTTGGCATAGCTGAGCAGCACTGTGGTAACGATGAAGCAAACATCAGACAACAATCATGTAAAAAACCAAGACATTGAGATGCCCTTATGCATCTCTTCTTCAAAGGTCCATAACATGCAGCGATATATTCCATGTTCTTCACAAGTAAATGTGCAAATTAGACACTTACTGGGGTTCCTGCATGAAGCCCATGGAGCTTTACTGTACTTAATATTTGATACATGGAATAAGTTTTTAGCACATATATTTAATTTATTTTGTGGATTTTACCTGGTTTTTTTTTGTTTCCACATGTATTACAATATTTGGGATTTCATTTAGATTGAAAAGCCCACAAACTCTGAATTAAAATGTTTGGATTCATTTCTTCAGTTTCATTTAATTTTCAAATATTTCTTTCTGCTTTCTTCCTTTTTTTTTTTATGTAAGTTTTCTTTTAGACAGAAATCTCAGAAAGTCTACCTCTTTTACCCAATTCCCTGTGTAATACAGATCGATTAAGAAGAAATTATATCCTGACTGTAATGAAGGAAGTGAGAATTTTATTATTGATCTCAATAGAATCAAGACTGCACCAAGGTACCCAAATCTGCACCTGGCTAATCACAGTATTTTATAGAATCATAGAATCATTTAGGTTGGAAAAGACCTTTAAGATCATCTAGTCCAACCATTGACCCTACTCTACCAGGTCTGCCACTAAACCATGTCTCTCAGCACCACATCTACACGACTTTTAAACACATCTAGGGATGGTGACTCAACCACCTCCCTGGGTAGCCTGTCCCAATGTCTGATAACTCTTTCCATGAAAAATTTTTTCCTAATGTCCAACCTAAACCTCCCCTGGCGCAACTTGAACCTGTTTCCTCTTGTCCTGTCGCTAGTTACTTGGGAGAAGAGACCAGCGCCCATCTCACTACAACCTCCTTTCAGGGAGTTGTAGAGAGCAAGAAGGTCTCCCCTCAGCCTTCTCTTCTGCAGACTAAACAGTCCTAATTTCTTCAGCTGCTCCTCATAAGACATGTTCTCCAGAGCCCTCACCAGCTTTGTTGCCCTTCTCTGGACA
>VFFE01007096.1:772122-807329 GCA_008921705.1 Burhinus oedicnemus
AGGGAAAGATGCATGTTTTTATGTAATGGGTTTGCACATGTAATAGTTACAATGGTTAAAAAAAGGAGAATTACAATGATATTTATTCAAAACTTAATTTTCTGTGCTTGTCTGCTCTTTGCTATACTTTTACTGAGCCCTTTACAATATAGTTGCAAAGCTGTTAAAGACATTTAAGTATTTTATGAATTTATGGACTGCAAATGTATACTTGAACTTAAACACTTTTACATTAAAAAAGAGGCAAATTTGCCCCTTCTTAATTTCCCCACTAAATCCAGAGCTCCACAGTGGCTTTTCAGAACAGAAGAAATTTCTCCTGTTATTAAAAAAATATAGTGAAGAAAAAAAAAGGAAATTTCCTAGCTCTGCACATGATAGCTGTTATTTATCTAACTTAGAGGAGGCACGGAATCAGGTGACACTTCAGTTTAGGTTAGTAGTTTTAAGTACAAAGCTTAAAACTGGATTAAAAAAATAACTTCTAAAGTTATTTTTTTAAATTAAAGCCATACTTTTATTCTGGGAAGCATACAAAACATTTCTTCTTTTCAACAAGTATGATAGTAAATACAAAGTAATTTTAATCTATGATATGGATGTATCACTTCTATACCTCATAGCCCTTATATATCAGCCTAGCACTCCTTAGAATCATAAAATCATTTAGGCTGGAAAAGACCTTTAAGATCATCATCCAGTCCAACCATTGACCCTACTCTACCAGGTCTGCCACTAAACCATGTCTCTCAGCACCACATCTACACGACTTTTAAACACATCTAGGGATGGTGACTCAACCACCTCCCTGGGTAGCCTGTCCCAATGTCTGATAACTCTTTCCATGAAAAATTTTTTCCTAATGTCCAACCTAAACCTCCCCTGGCGCAACTTGAACCTGTTTCCTCTTGTCCTGTCGCTAGTTACTTGGGAGAAGAGACCAGCGCCCATCTCACTACAACCTCCTTTCAGGGAGTTGTAGAGAGCAAGAAGGTCTCCCCTCAGCCTTCTCTTCTGCAGACTAAACAGTCCTAATTTCTTCAGCTGCTCCTCATAAGACATGTTCTCCAGAGCCCTCACCAGCTTTGTTGCCCTTCTCTGGACATGCTCCAGCACCTCAATGTCCCTCCTATACCGGGGCGCCCAAATCTAAACACAGTACTCAAGCTGTGGCCTCACCAGCGCTGAGTACAGGGGCACAATCACTTCCCTACTCCTGCTGGCCACACTCTTCTTGATACAGGCCAGGATGCTGTTGGCCTTCTTGGCTACCTGGGCACACTGCTGGCTCATGTTAGCTGGCTGTCCACCAGGACCCCCAGTTCCTTGTACCAAAAATCTCAGGGTGACACTGATAAGCATGTCTTCTACTTTAGAAACATTTCCTTCAAGGAAATGCTGGTCCATACATTCTTTGTTTAAAATTTCATTTAGGGCTTTGTAACTGTCCAGTGAAAAAAAAGATTTGTAAACTCAAAATTGTGTAGGTTTCTGAGATCCCTTTCCCACTGAGTACTGGAGTTTGAATGTTTTATAACTAGCTACCTAAGAAAACTGTACCTTTTTGGTACAGCCCTCCAGAATTTTAACTCACTTGACAGAAACTGAGCTCAGAGTTTGTTTGAATGGAACAGGGCTGGCAGGAGGTGTTCCTGGTAAAGGCTTCTTGACTTTGTAATTCTTTTGTCTCCATCCTCAAGCCCATACTGGCCATTGGTTTCAGAAGTAAAATGGAGCATTTAGGCATTACACCACAAGTGCAAATGTTAAAAAAGGTATAGCATGCGCTTCATCACCAAATATCCAGAAACAGGTAAGCATTTTATGGGCTGTAATCCTTAGTGAGGAAAATGGAAATGCACACCCCATTTTTTATTGTCTCAGGTAAAATTAAAAATGTTTATTTGAATGGTTTGTCTTGTAACTTTTAAGAATTATTTCAATTTTACCTGGAAGGTTTTTGTTGTGTTTTTCTCATGTACTGTGCTGGGTGCTGGAGAGGTGAATGAACAATCTTTAAACAAACTAGCTGTGGAAACAGTGAAATGCTTTGGATCAGTTCACCAAGAAAATAAAAATCACATACTTTAAATCAACATATGTTGTCAAGGAAATGTTTGGTTCAGTAATTCCAGAGACATAAAATCTATTGAGCAGAGAGTATTTGCTGTGAATTGCTTTCTCCATTCTAATAAATAACATAGTAACCACCCTTTGCTCTACCCATAATTCATTTGATGTTGTCTTCTCTAGATAATCTTAATCATGTGATCTAAGAATTCTGATTTCCTGCCCTTTAGGAGTTGAATTAAAGCTATGAAACCATGAACGCTTTGCCAAAGTTCCCACCATTGCAATTGTCACAAATGTCTTTCCCTCTTTCTACTGTCTAAATACTTTTGACTTTAAAATTAACTTGTACAGTAATGAGATTAAAATGCTAGTTCTACTGGTAGAGAATATTATAAGGAGACATCTGATTTGTCCTTCAAAATCATGATGAAATGAAATCTGACTCATTCTGCAGTTATGACACGTACTTTAAATCAATTAGTCTCTGTAAAATAAGATCAAAGCTCTTAACTATCTCAAGGATCTTTTACCCTTAACCTGCTTGGACTTGATGTATGCAGTCACTAAGATAAGTCAAACAGTATATATTCTTTTTGGCTTTTTCCTCTGGAGAAATGTGCTCATTTTTGGTATTGCCTGGTTCACATTTGACAAGGGAGAAAAATCGGAATTTTCTTTCAATCTATCTAAACCCCTAATATTAAACTATCAACAGCAGGGAACTGCCTTAAAAAATCTGCCTTAACACTTTGTGTTTTTCCACTAAAACATAATCAGTCACCCTTCTGCTCCACTGAGGCAGCTTTTCTTTTCTGTGCATGCCTGAATGCATAAATAGTTTTGAAGATTTTGACTTATACCAACCCATGCTTCAGTTTCCCTGTTTATACATTCAGACATGTCAGAACCAAAAAGAACTATTGAATCACGTGGTCTGTTCCCCTGCTTAGCTCAGACTAGCTACTTTCATCCAGTTATTTCATCCTACAGGGAGCCAAATAACTAGTCTGTCTGCATAAAGGTGATAATAATGCATGTTTTTTTCACTGAATTTTAGAACATTAATTACATGACATTAATCTTTTTAAGGCATTTTCAAATTTGCTGCAGAAATTTCATCCAAGAAGTGTATGCCATCCAAAACCCACTATTTGGTCACTCTGGGTAGTATCTAATGTTAGAATGTTGAGTAATTATTACTTGTCTGTTTTCAAAATTATTAATGTTAAATGTTAACTGCTTTTGATTAGAGGCAGGAAAGACACTTGAAAAAAGTGTATTATCACACTGATTAAAAACGTAGTAATAATTTTACCATCTTCTCTCTGAACTGAATTTAATTCACACTCATCCTAGGTTTGTTAGATCTGCAAGTCTCAATAAACCCACATACAGATTATTTCTGGGTGAATCCTTCTTTTGACTAAGAAAGGTTTATTAAGCTCCAAAATAGATGAGCTCTATCTGTTAGTAGGCAATGCTGCCATGGACAAACCGTTGTTTGTTGTAATGACACAGGGATAAGACTAGAATCAGAAAATTAGACAACTTGTTGAAAGAAAGATGAAAATGTTGAACTAAAACCAGAATATTTCAACAGAATTGAAGTATTTTCTTCCCACACAGTGTGTTACTGATCGTTGTTTTTTCTTTTCAACTTTACTTGATATGGCAGTAGATAGTATCATTTCCCCTGTATCTGTCCTAATCCAGTTTGAAGTACTATTAGGTCTAATATGTTGTAGTAGTATTTTGTAAATATCATAGTGATTTTGCAAAATGTATGTCAGTATTAATTTAAAATATTTGTCCTTTCAGGCTACATACACTTTCTGTTAACAACTAACTGTTCAAAGAACCCAATTTACTTTCACTGTAAGTAGGTATGGTATGCTGTCCTCTGTAAGAACATTTTTAAGGGGCCCATAAAACGTCCAGCTGTGCTTCTTCTATTAAGTTCTTCCATATTTTGAGATGACAATCATGTTTTATGGTTATTAATGAAAATTTCATATTTTTCTAAAATGATAAAACAGTATTTTGTTTTTGGAAAATGGAGGGTGTCCAAAATATGTGCTTTCTTTTAAAAAATGTTCATCAAAGATGAATTATGTGGGTTAAGCTAGTCTTTAGACATTGTTCAACTTGTTCCACATGTTTTTTTCACTCTTGTTCAATAGTCCCTGAAGTAGTGATGGTTACTTCCCAATGAGATCACAGAATCACGGAATTTTCAGAGTTGGAAGGGACCTCTAGAGATCATCTAGTCCAACTCCCCTGCTGACGCAGGAATGCCTACAGCACATTACTCAGGACTGCATCCAGGCCAGTCTTGAAAATCTCCAGAGAAGGGGACTCCACAACCTCCCTGGGCAGCCTGTGCCAGTGTTCTGGCACACTCACCGTAAAGAAGTTTTTTCTTGTGTTTGAATGGAACTTCCTATGTTCCAACTTGTGCCCGTTGCCCCTCCTTCTGTCACTAGGAATCACTGAAAAGACTCTGCCTCCATCCTCCTTCAACCCACCCTTTAGATACTTATAAGTAAGAATAATGTCTCCCCTCCGCCTTCTCTTCTCCAGGCTAAAGAGTCCCAGCTCTCTCAGCCTTTCCTCATAAGGGAGGTGCTCCAATCCCCCAGTCATCTTTGTTGCCCTACGCTGGACTCTCTCCAGTAGTTCCCTGTCCCGCTTGAGCTGGGGAGCCCAGAACTGGACACAGTATTCCAGTTGTGGCCTCACCAGTGCCTAATAGAGGGGGAGAATGACCTCCCTCGACCTACTGGCCACACTCTTCCCTATGCAGCCCAGAATTCCATTGGCCTTCCTGGTGACAAGGGCACATTGCTGGCTCATGGATAATTTACTATGTATCAGGACCCCCAGATCCTTCTCCTCAGAACTGCTTTCCAGCAGGTCCACCCCTAACCTATATTGGTGCCTAGCATTCTTCCTCTCCAGGTGCAGGATGCTACACTTGCCCTTGTTGAACCTCATTAGATTCTTCTCTGCCCAGCACTCCAGCCTGTCCAGGTCATGCTGGATGGCAGCGCAGCCCTCTGGAGTGTCAGCCACCCCTCCCAGTTTGGTATCATCAGCGAACTTGCTGAGGATACACTCTGTGCCCTCATCCAGGTCATTGATGAATATATTGAACAAGATTGGACCGAGTATTGACCCCTGGGGGACACCACTTGTTACAGACCTCCAACTTGACACTGCTCCATTTATCACAACCCTCTGAGTTCTGTCACACAGCCAGCTCTCAAGCCACCTCGCCGTCTCCTCATCTAGGCCACACTTCCTCAGCTTCCTGATGAGGATGTTATGAAAGACAGTGTCAAAAGCCTTGCTGAAGTCAAGGTAGATGACATCTACTGCTCTCCCTTCATCCAGTCAACCAGTTATAACATCATAGAAGACTATCACATTGGTCAAGCATGATTTAACCTTGGTAAATCCGTGTTGACCACTTCCAATAACTTCCTGTTCTTCAATGTGTTTGGAGATGACATCCAGAATGAGTCACTCTATTACCTTCCCAGGGACAGAGGTGAGACTAACCTGCCTGTAGTTCCCTGGGTCCTCCTTCTTGCCCTTTTTGAAGATTGGAGTGATGTTGGCCTTCTTCCAATCCTCAGGCACCTCTCCTGTTCCCCATGACCTTCCAAAGGTGATGGAGAGTGGTCTAGCAATAACATCTGCCAGCTCTCTCAGCACTCACGGGTGCATCCCATCAGGGCCCATGGACTTATGGATGTCCAGCTGTCAGGAGGGACAGCTTTAGCACTGAAGACTGAAGAAAAGAAGGCATTCAGTAACTCCACCTTCTCTGTGTCTTCCATCACTAGGGTGCCCAACTCATTCATCACTGGGCCTACATTGTCCCTAGTCTTCCTTTTTCTATTGATATACTGAAAGAACCTCTTCTTATTATCTTTAACTGCAGTGGCCAAGCTGAGTTCTGCTTGGGCTTTGGCCCTTCTAAGTTTCCCCCTTCATAGCTTCACTACATCTTGGTATTCCTCATAAGTTGCCAACCCCCTTTCCCAAAGAATGTAAACTTTCCTTTTGTTCCTGACGTCCAGCCAAAGCTCTCTATTTAGCTAGGCTGGTCTTCTTCCCTGTTGGCTCATTTTTTGGGACATGGGGGTGCTCTTCTCCTGTGCTTTTAAGAGTTCCTGTTTAAAGTATGACCAGCCTTCCTGGGCACCTTTGCCCTTCAGAACTGTCTCCCAAGGGACACTCTCAACCATGCTCTTAAACAGGCTAAAGTCTGCCCTTTGGAAGTCCAAGGTGGCAGTTCTGCTGGCTCCTCGCCTTGCTTCTCCAAGAATTGAAAACTCTACTGATGACTATACTTCTTTTCAGGGGAAAAATAACAACGGTTCTGAGATGATTTCCAAACAAATAGCAGGTTTTTTTCTGAGATTTGCTGCACTTTGACAGAAATTTATGATACCTTGGAAGTCCATGAATACAGCTGGCCAGTTAGAGCACACCTTCTACGGCACATTTAGCAAAAAGAAATCCACTTTGTGCCTCTGAAAGAAATTGCTCTGCGCTGAGAACTAAAGCACAGGACATGGTAACAAGTGGGAGATTCATTTCAAAGGCACATGTTCGAACTGAACTAAAGCAGTAGCATAGATAAGCTCAGAAATCTCTTTCCGTTATTGTATATTCTGAATGGACCCAGTTACAATAAACAGTAAACTGCCTCTGCCTTGTGGAAGGAAAAAGAGAGACATTTAGAGAGAGGTTTAAAAATAGGCATGAGAAAAGTGAGTGAGCAAGGAAGGAACAGAATAAGGTAAAGGAAGACTCCTTTTCTTATAATTGTGGGACTTTTTTCAAGCAATAAAAATGACTAACAAATTAATAGTGACTAAAGTGAATTTTTTTTTGAAAATAAAAGGCAATAGCTCACTGTTTCAGCTGATATGTTGGAAGAAAGTTCTCTCACTTGTCCTTTGCTGTATTGAAACATGCTTTTCTTGTGTTCCTGCTGAGCCTCTCATATAAAAATTCTAGTCTGTCAAATAAGTGAAGAGACAGTCTTAAACATTGTTGGGTTCATTTTACAGGAGTCTAAGAGGACACAGTAATACTTGATTCGTGTGTGAAAAGAAAATGTTGGTAATAAAACCTTCTTTCTGAACTGGGTTCCATGTCTGTCCAACTCATATCTAGGGAACAAAAGGCAAAACCGCTTTTTCCAGGATCATGATAATCAGCAAGACAGTTTACCTTAGCCTACGCCTAAGTTAAAATGCTTCCCTTTAGTATCTTTAAACAAAGCCTTGTCTCTCACTTTCTGCCATTCATTCCAGAAGCAAAGACCAGAAAGAGTAAAGATTTTTGCATCCATTTCAGGTTTCTTTCAAATCTGGTTCACGGTCAAAATTCACCATAATGAAAAGTGAAAGTTTGTGAGATGTTAATGTGTTAAATGCGTCACTCACTCTCTTGCTCTTCACTGAACCCTCCCGTGCTCAGTACTCTTAAGGTCAAGGCATTTAAAAGAAGTTCTGCTTTCAGCAGCTTGATTATCAGGACATGTAGCACTTACTCATAGAGGCATAAGGATGTTTTCCTGTTGCACTTAATGTTGTTTGTACTCGGAGACCCTTTGTGGGTTTTTTAACATAGCATAGTCATACTACCTCTTTCTCTGCCTTCTAAAGGGGAAACAGGCGATATAATTTCTACTGTTAAAATCTTTTGATGCCTTCATTGCCACACATATCTGAAAGTTTATATTAATTTTCACTGCTGCCTACAATATTATTGAAGAGTTGCTGTAAAAAATTGTGTTTTTCTGAAATGTTTGATGTTTGTTTTTCATGCACCTGTGATTCTCACAAATGATTGCAAGGAAAAAAAATGGGTTAGCTCAGCAAAATATTGAAAAAAACCCCAAACTCTATGCTGACAATCCGACATAAATAGCACCCAGAGTTCGAGTGTATGGAAGATACAGTGTAAGAGACAATTATATTTCCAGAGTGAAAGCTAGAGTAATTTTGAGAGTACATACATTCTCCCTCCTTTCCAGGACCTTCTCAATAACAAAAAGTGGCTGGAGATGTAATACGTAGTGTTAGCCTGAGAGTATGTTTTAGCAATATAGTCTGGGGTTTTTTTCCCTTCATGTTTATGTCTTATACGAACTTGGCAGATATCTGTTGGCAGCTTGAAAGTGGATTGACAGAAAGAGTTTGCTCTTTTTTTTTTTAAATTTCCAGGTATATATGTTTTTCCTTCTTATGTCTTTTAATTTTTGTCCAAAATTTTTCATCTCTGAGCTTACTCATATTCTCCTCATGCTGCTACTGAATAGGGTGTGAATTCTTGGGAGTCTGATGCTAATGCAGTGAGTGAAAAGCAAATTTTAGAATGACCAAGTGCAACGGAAGGTGCATTTCAGAATTACTATTTTTAACATTTCTATCTTGGCCCTTGTCCCCCAGGCAGGGGGAGAGAAAGGAGAGAAAATATCTAAATTAACAAATAACCATTTTTAGAAGAATGTATTAAAATAACTATCTGTTATAGTTGCAGAATCTTGTAGGCAAGGTCTATAACTTAGGCTGAAGAGCACTGAAGAGCAACAGAAGACTAGTGAGGAGATGCAATCTGCTACTTGTATGACTAACACATGAAATATTTGGTCATCTGCAGTTCATTCATGTCCCTTGAAGCAAAGGAATTTGTTGACTAGCTCTATGCAGCGCTTCCTAGGTGATGAAGAGCAATCCTAGCAACTTCTCACTTTACCTGTCTTCCTTAGCTGTCATACAGTAAGCAAGAAAGAGGCATGTAGTGGCAACAAGTGTCCCACAATGCAAAGAAAATAGATTTGTTTCAAAAAGAAAAGGAAAATAGTGAACCATCAGAAAGAAATTTTTTTGGAAGTAAATCATGTGGAAAAATTAATCTCCAGTGTTTTTCCAGCAAGATATAATTGCTTTGTTTTCCTTGTTTTTTGTTTTTTTTTAAAGAATAATTTTTGGTGCAAAACACTATATTAGAAATACAAAAAACCCCTGGGTTTTTCTAAGTCTGAAAAATCAAGAGCAAACTTCTTGGGTTGTTTCAGCCCCTTAAGAAATCCATTACCCTATACTAGAAATTTTAATTAAAGGACATAGTTATTTATATCACAGCACTAGTCCTAGCCACCTAGACCTCATTTTGCAAGGATTTTACTACCACAGAAGAAAAGTGTGAGTCTGTGATAAGATATGGAGGCAGTCCAGGTGGCACAAAGAAATCATCTTTTCATTTTGATGGAGCAGCTAATCCTGGGAACCATTTTCAGGTGCATTAAGGACAAGAAAATCACCAGAAGCAGTCAGCATGGCTTCACCAAGGGGAAGTCACGCTTGACCAACTTAAAATTCAGTGATGAAATGGCTGATCTGGTAGATGAGGATATTGTCTATCTGGACTTCAGTAAGGCCTTTGACACTATCTCTCACAAGATCCTCATAGTGAAGCTGTTGAAGTAACAGGCTGGATGAGCAGACAGTGAGGTGGATTGAAAACTGGCTGGATGGCTGGGCCCAGAGGATGGTGCTCAGTGGCATGAAGTTTAGTTGGAGCCTGGTAACTACCAGTGTAACCCAGGGGTCAATACTGGGTGCATTTTTTTTCAACATAGAATCAGAGAATTATTTTTATTAGAAGAGACTTTTAAGATCGTCAACTCCAACTGTTAACCTAACATTGCCAAGTTACTGCTAAACCATGTCCCTCAGCACTCCATCTTCATTAATGATCTGGATGATGGGTTGGAGTGTACCCTCAGCAAGCTTGCCAATGACACGAAACTGGGAGGAGTGGCTGATATGACAGAGGGTCATGCTGCCATCCAGAGGGATCTCAACAGGCTGGAGAAATGGGCTGACAGGAATCTCATGAGGTTCAACAAGTGGAAGCCCAAAGTCCTGCACCTGGTGAGGTGACACCAATATATGTTAAGGATTACCCAGTTGGAAAGCAGTTTGGCAACAAAGAACTTGGTAGAGTCCTGGCGGACACCAAGTTGAACATGAGCCAGTAAAGTGCACTTGCAGCAAAGAAGGTTAATGGTATCCTGGGCTGTATTAAACAAAGTGTTGAGAGCAGGTTGAGGGAGGTGTTCCTTCCCCTCTACTCAGCAGTGATAAGATCACATCAGGAGTACTGTGTCCCGTTCTGGGTGCCTCCATACAAGAGACACACACACATACTGGAGAGAGTCCAAAAAAGACCAGGAAGATGATTAAGACACTGGAAAATCTCCCATATAAGGAAGGGCTGTAAGAGCCAGAACTTCTCAGCCTGGAGAAGAGAAGGTTGTGTGTGTACATATATATATGTATATAAATACCTGCAGGGAGGGTATAAAGTAGATGGATACAGGCTTTTTTCAGTGATGCCTAGTGACAGGGTCAGAGACAATGGGTACAAACTGAAACACAGGAGGTTTCCTTTGAACATCAGGTAACACATTTTTACTGAAAGGGTGGCTGAGCACTAGAATAGCTTGTGGAGTCTCCAAACTTGGAGTTATCTGAAAGTCATCTGGACACAGTCCTGGGCAACTGACTTTAGGTGGCCTTGCTTGAGCAAGAAAGTTAGAGCAGATGACCTCTAGAGGTCCCTTCCAGCCTCAACCATTCTGTGATTCTGTGATTCCATGATTCTGTTTTGAAAAGCAATGTTCAGTGTTGACATCCAAGTTTATCCTCTGCTCTGTGAGTCCTCCTGAGGGGAGTGACATGAAAAACACTAAAAATCGGTGGTTGACCAGGCATCCCATGGTTTACATGTATTCTCCACCGTACCACATGGAAAACACACAGAAAATGGGCATCCCTGTGTTTTGTCTATGCTCTGACAAAATTTTTTTACTCTGTCCTTTTCCACATATTGTAAAGATTAAAATTAAAACAGAGAACTGATTATTACAGTTCACCTTCTTATTAAATACCGAGAGAATTTTTGAGTAGCTGGTAAGTTCCTATATGTAGAGCTATACCTGTCACTTTATAAATCTGTTAGCAAGATGACATCATAATGATGAAACAGCAATACTTGTTAATTAAGCATATGTAAAATTACTACCCTTCCCAATGAAAAAAATAACACTTCAGTCTTTTATAGCCTTTTTAATTCTACAGTCTCAATTTTATTATTGGGAGAATGTGAAATTAAAAGCAATGAAATTACTTGCCTAATCTTATATAAAAGTTCAATAGCAGAGCTTAAATAAAAAGTAGGCATCCTTAGTCCTAGCTTAATGGTTCTGTTATTAACAGCTATCTGTCATGCAGAAAGATATGAAATATTTGCAAGATATTTCTAAGACAAGAACTGAAATAGCTTGTTGCCCCCTCCTAGTTCTACTGTTAGTTTATATCTCCACAATAATATAAAATCCATAGCATGAATTACCAATACCATAGGGATTTGGCAGTTATTCTGTTGGAATTGTAGATATATTGTTGGGTTGACCAAACTGACTTCAGTGCAGCCTACTTAGTCACCAGCAAGAATTCCTTTGATGAAAGGGACTTTCTGAAAAGCACTCATTTTCCAAATGAACTCTTCTGTTTCCTGATTACTCCAGTACAAAATGCTTGGAAAATCTGTGGATGGCCAAATATTTACAGCTGTTTTGGGGCTGAATCAAACACTCATTGGTTACAGCTCAGAATTTGACCCAAAGTTTAGAGAACATAAACGGTTTATGAGAATCTATAGCTGTCCTGTAGCACACTAGGTAACTTACCTGTGCTGATCAAGCCTGTCAAGAAAAGGAAAACTTAAACTTAGAAGTAGAAAAATGGTTTTCAATAGACCACAAACTTCCATAGACCCCCCAAGACATCATGTTGTCTATATATGTCTCCAACCTTGTAGGCTGTATTTCCCATTCTGGTAGGTCATTGTTTCTAAGAGTAGAATGAAAAGTTTTGTGCTATAAATATACATTAACATTTTTTATTTGTATTTGCAGTTCTCCTCTGCTTCTGAGATAATCTTCAACTTTTCTCAGTCTCTTTTATTTCCCAAAAGATGTTCTCTTATACTCTGTATTTCCTTATGCTGTCTTCCTATTTGTATCACCTCAGGTTATTCTTGCTCCATATTGATTGGATTTGTCTATTATGTAGGTTCAGGGAGAAGCATTTGTTATACGCAGCATTTTTAAATCTTTGGGTTGGGCTGCAGGGAAGATTCACATCAGCAAAGTACAAACATGCCAGAACCAACTTTTCTTATGTAGAATACGGTTTTCTCTGGGGCAAATGAAAGTATGGTGTCTGAGATATGCTGCTATATCTAAATATAAGAGAGGGGAAGGGATGAATGAAAGAACCCTTTGATAAATCAGGAAAATATTTACTGAACTTGCTACAGTGCTGCATACTGTGAATATGAGCAGTTTTGTGACACAATGTTATAACATTAATTTAAACACCTTGAGGAGAAAAATTCCTCTTTAACTAGGTCCTGGGTGTGGAATTTCACAAATTCTGCCCCAGGTATATTACATTTTGCTCTCCCAATGGTTAAGACAAAAGCTTCTTTTATTATAGCTGCAGTTCACTGTAGAAAAACAAAAAATTATAAAGGCATGGTTGGTTGACATTTTTTTCCCCCCTATCATTCTGAAACTGAACCCAGTAAAATCTCTTGGGGCAAGCTGGAAAAGAACCTAATCTTCCTGGCAGGAACAACTGTGATAGCAATAATGGTAAAAGTGTATCATTTTTATTTGAAAGCAGTATTTTTCATATATTGAAGAAATTCTGGAAGAAATAAACGCCTCATTCCAAGTAATGAAAATTAAAGATAAATGAAAATATCTCTGGTTTAATAAGTGCGCATTTCCAGGTTAAATACTGCCCAGCCCTTGGTATACGTCTCTTTATGAATTTACTCAGCAGATGCAGGCCTCAGGAAGAAGTGAAATACTTACTATGAACATGAGTTTTTGAAACTAGTGTCTGAGTATCGGATAAAATAACAACCAGTTGAGTTCCCTATTTCAAGAGAAAGTAAAAAAAATAATCTGAGAAACCAATTATTCAAGAAAAAAGATTATTCAGTAATGTGACATTTCTGTACATACTTTATTGTGTAATAGTACACCGTCATAGAAAGAATATCCATTAATTTCTGAGAACCAAATTACAAATGTCATTCACCATAAATAGTTTAATAAATGACTCTTTATGTTACATGGAACCTTTATTTACTGGAAGGTTTGTATTAGCATGAAGAGATCATACTTGATTTGAACTCTAAAACATTTAAGTAGAAGATCACACTAACTGAAGACACTGAGCAAATACAGTAAATACCTTTACTGGTATAAATATAATTTATTGAATTTAAATTATAGTGTTATCAACAAGAACGTCACAGGTTTTTATCGTCGATAATTGGCTAAAACTGCTTTCACTGTTACTTTGGACAATACATACTAACTTTAAGGGAAAGAAGAGTAGATTTAGATATACTTTTATAAATGAAAGTTTCGGGTATATTTGTAGATAAGTTAGTTCTCAGAAGGATTTTGGTAGTCTTCACAGACGAAGTTTTCATATCATGTACATCATGATACTATGATGGATACATTTCCTTCTTTACTAATTAAAATAGCAGGTTTTCTTCACCTCATTTTGAAAAATAAAGTTTTGCTTCTTTTGCCTGTCGTGTATTCTTTCATTAAAGATATTTATGAATACTGAACCTTTGTTGAGCCAAATTGTATACATGGCTCAATTAAACAAAATTCTTAAGCATGTGCCTAGATTTTGGTATTTTGGCTAAAAGACCTTAATTCTGAAACTGGGGATTGTCAGTTTTTCCTTTGTAACGTAGTAAATTATAGTCTCTGCAGCTGGTATTGCATTCTCCCTTAACACAGAACTGTAGAAGCGAAGGGGAGAAATCACAGACTGAAGCCCTGGAGACTTCTGGAGAGCGGGGCTATGAGAAGCATAGAAATCAACGGAATACCCTGATGTCACAAAACATTCTGTGTTACTCACTGGGTAACTTACTATGTTTTCTATCTGTTTCAGATTTTAGAAGCAGGGATAAATAGGCCTGATATGACAGAGGGATCTTTTCTGGATTTGAAGGTGTGTAAATATGTGGCTTTGTATTAAGTAAGAAACTTACCTTACATGTTAATCTTGCACTCGTTGAGTTTCTCCCCGGCCAAAGCAGGGAAAAGAACCAGCAGAGTGAGACTGAGATAATGCATTTTAAAGGCCTGTGATGATATCACTCCCTGGTAATCCTCTCCTGACCTTTAAAGCAAGTTCTGCGAGGGTTGTATTCATCCCAAGGGATGCATACACTTTTTTTTTTTAATTTTCCTTCTAGGTAGTGCATTTTTATTCCATCAGTTATTACTTGTCTGACCTATTTACGTATAACTGTGTGGTGATTTTTGTTGTTGCTATGAATTAAACCACTTCACTCTCTAGTTACTCTTGCTAGCTCCTAAGGATAATGGAATTGTTGATTACTGCGTATTTTTGTCATGTTTTCACTGGAACTTATCACAAAAAATGCATATTTTGATATGCAACAACTGGAAATAGTGAGCATGCAAGTGAATTAGGTTTTTTTTTCTTTCTAGGAGAGGAGAAATCTTAACCACAATCACTTTCAGTTGTCTAATAACCACTAAGTTAATGCTTTCTCAGAAATCATGGAAGGCAGACAAAACCAGCTGTGTGTATAGAATCATAGAATCGTTAGAGTTTGAAGGGACCTTAAAGATCATCTAGTTCCAACCCCCCTGACATGGTTAGGGTGTATTCTTTCTGTAGGGTTTATTCTTTCTGAATATAAGAATAGCTGTAATTTTAACCTGAGAGCTTTCTTTTTACAGAGCAATAAAGAACATTTATGATCATTCAATGTCCTGCAAAAAAGGTATGCTTAATGGCATCATCTGATAATGTTCAATGGAATTAATTTGGGCAAGCTGAAATATTCAATATTATGACAAAGAAAACATTTCAATGCTGTTCCAACAACAGAATTGTTCTGACAACTCTAGTAAGATTTGAGTTAATAAAGACTTCCTGCTTAAAATTTAAAATGCTTTGGCATATTTTTGAGGAAAGAAGCAATCATTATGCTACTATGTAACATTTCTGGCTGAGATTTGTAGTTTGTGGGTTATATTAACAGATTCATAGATTTTAATGGCAGAGTTAACTGCTGTTATTAGGAAATTTATTCTGCTTAACATAAGACAAAATTTTGACATGTACCCCACAATCAGAACCATATATTTTCATGACATAGAGCCTATCTTTCTGAAGAATATTCAAAATTTTTCAGATATTTCAAATTATGTATAATTCTTAATGCACCTCAGTAAGTTGTTTCTGCAGGCAAACATTCTGAAGATAAAAACTTTGAGCATTGTAGCAATTTATCAAGCAATAATTTTTAACAGTTTTACAGATAAATTGGTACCCTCTACTAACATTGGTTATATGGACATGATTTTGGTTTGGATTTTTTGCCAGTAGACCAAGAAGATAGGTCTAGCTTTTCTCATGAATAGACATTTTTCTGGTTTTTGAAACATTCTTACAATTCTCTGCATCCTTCATAGTCTTCCATATATTTTTGTATGTAGACACCCTGAAAACAACTTTGTACGTAAACAGTGGTCTTGTCAATCATATATTTAAAGAACACAGAATTCCCCTAGTCTCAATTTATATATTCAAGAATGTTATAAATTCCTTTCACCTATAGTGACATTTTAAGCCCTTTTGTACGTTGTTTAGAACTAATTGAAACTTGCATTGGGCTAGTTTCCCACAGTAAAAAATAATGACAGATTTTTCATGCTGTTTTTTTGACATAAACATTCCTTTAAAATTGTCATTAGAATGCTGGAATTCAAACAAAAAAATGTTTATGCACAGTGTCATAATTTGTACAAACAGTCATGAAAGGCATGCTTATTTCTGCAGGTGAGATTTCTGATGCCAGTGATAAACCTTAGATATCTGCACTGAATGTTAATTCATTGATCATAAAAAACCAGTCTCATGACAGAGACACTAAAATTCTAGTTATTTCTGTCCATGGAGCTCCCAGTAAGAGTCACGTACAAAAAAACTACATGTGGATATGTTGTATGTTCTGTACTCCCGGAAGGACCAACAGGACAGCAGAATCTTGGTTCTGCCTGTTTCATCAGGTAATCTCTGTAACACTCATGAGGACTGGCTAGTTAGGTCATACATACTTTGGTCTTACCAGACTCAAAGAAAGTAGAAAAAACTAGATTATTTCCCAAAACACTTGTTTACAAGATAGTCCTCTTAAAACTACTTTTTGTTATGTCAGTGTTTGCTGCTTCATTTTTTAACCTTAGACTTCCCTGGAAATGAAAATAAACTAACTGGACTTGGCACAAGCTGAGAAAAGAGAAAATGAAGACCGTGATTAGCAACCATTATGAATTTAATATTTTACTTAGTTTCAAAGGTTGGCATACAAAGTCATATTTACACATGGTTCATATATGACTTCCAAAAAAGATATTAATTTTGTGAATAATCAATAATTTCTCTACTGTTGACAAGTTTCTTATGCAGAAATAATACTTTTTTTTAAAAAGCACAAGAATTCAGTATTAAGGAAGAAAGAGAGCAGAAACTTTCTGCATTCAGATCATCAGAATGACAAAACTCCAGAGCATTACTTCTGAGCAGCAGACTTCACAGAATTCAGACAAAATAATACAGTGAAATTAATTGTAATAAATAACTTTTACCAGATAGAAAATGAAACATGAATGAAACATGAAAATTATAGTCATACTGCTAAAAAGCTTCTACAGAAGAAGTAAGATCCCAAACTGCTGATGTTCAGTCTATGAAATTCAGTGAAACTGGACATAAATACAGAAAGATTTAAGAAAAAAGGGAAAAGTGAGATGAAAGCTGTCTAATTATATGCAAATATTTAGCCAATGCAAACTGAACAACAAACATGACCACAAGTCTGAGTTAGGCTATAGCTTTTCTCTAGGAATATATAGATATTCATAGATTTTAATTTTATTAATTTCTATAAAGTCTTTTATGCTTCCATCTGTTTTATAAAGTACTCAACCATTTACAGTTTCAGACTTATTCTGAGCTCTTCATGGTTATATATTCCTCAACAACCAAAAGCTAGGTTCCAGATTATGTATTAAGGAGACAAAATGAACCTCATTTGAACCTCTTTATCTCCCATTTGTTTCTTTGCTGAGCACATCTGAATGAGCAAGTTTGTCTCTGTAGGCACCTAATGCTGGTTACCAAACTCATGCTGATCCAATTTCAAAATTTCATCACATAAAATTCACTCTGAAATCTGCAGAGTAGAAATTGAAATATTTTAGACATTCACTTTTAAAAACCTAATTGAACAAAACCACTCTTATAAAATTACAGAACTGACAGCATTGTAAAGTTTTTATTTAGCAGTGTTTGGAAAGAAATACTTTTTCTCTCATTGTGACTCAACAGTACTTGAGCTGTATGATAGTATCGTAACCTGTATCCATGGTTATGGACATGAAGTACTATTTTTATACTAAAGCATACAGTCTTTGCATAGATTGGTAGAAGATGGTTTTGTATCTTCCTGTTCTCATCTCCTATAATTTCACTGTATCCAGTCCTATTAATTGCTTAGTCTTTACCTCACAGATACAATAAAGTTCAGAAAATTACGGAGTTCAAGTAAGAATACACAACAAATAATTGATTCTCCATCTTTTTTTACTGAGCAAATTAGCTGTAAGCATCTCTCAAAATTCTCAAGCATGTTAATTATTCTAAATTATTCCTGATTTTCAACAGTTCTTCAAATCATTCAAGCTATAAGTATACATTCTACAATTAGAATTTTGGCTTATACAGCTAACCAGTTTAATTAGTAATGCTTGCAAATTCCTGGTGTTACTGACAACAAATTTACACTTGCATATTTTTCTGTAATAAAAGATACCAATGCTGCTAACTACGCTGATACTCTTGATCTAATTAAGAGGAAAAAGCAGTAGAATTGCACAGAGTATTTTCATATCTAAAGAGCACTAATTATCACATTCTCAAGGAAAAAGTATATAATAAGAAACAGTTATTTCCCTGAATTTACATGATTTTTCATGCTTTCATATTAAGTTAAAAGCTGAAGGAAAGTAAACTGACATCAAAGGATTCCAAAATATTGTAGATTTTCTTTGCAAATTCAAATGTTTTTCACATTTTTTTCCTAAGATTTTCTCAGGTCTAATTGCTAACCTGTATTATAGATGTAACTTTTCTGACAAAAATCTCTCTCTCTACCAGAAAGTAGATGATACACATGCAGCTGTAGTGGGCTGGATGCTTCCCAGACTTATGTGAATATGAGGTGGAAAAGTTAAGTAAAAAAATACTTATTTTATTGTAGACAAGTACTTACCTTTTGCACAAGAAATCTAAAATATCTAAAACATGCTTTCTGGTTTTTGATATTGTGAACACATCCTTAGTTCAACAGGCACAGAAATAAATTCCACCAATTTGTGGAGGAAAATGTTTGGAAAGTACTTAATCATCTGGAGAGCAGGACAGAGGAAGAAAATTGTTTCATTATGTAGGACAAATTTTTTTTTAATGATTTATAAACAGAACAGTTGAAATGTCACCAGACTGGGAGTTTGTTCAGTCAGTTGTGTGAAGACTTACATATATGCTTATCATTAAATACTGAGCACATCTTTTGACACTTTGACTACTTGACATGTATAAAGTTAATCATGCAAAATAATTTCTGCCTCCAATATTCATGTTTTAATTTCATAATATTTGTAGCACAATTTTCAAAAGTGCCCAAGTAAATTAAGTCTGAGTTCTGCTGACTCTTAAAAGATTAAGGAGTTAGTAAACCCTACAGGTTTAGAAGAGCTTTGGTCAAATAAATAGTTCTCAAAGACTGGTCTTTGTACCTTAGTCACTTTGAAAATCAACTCAGAATCCCAAATTCCTCTGAAAAATTCAAATATTTTCAACTGACATTTGAGGTCTCCTTTTGAAACTCTTGCACTGATCATGCCAAAGTTGATGGTTCTATTCTCACAGCACGGGATGAGTGATCTGAAAAAGCTTATTTATGTTTGTAGAATAATGGTGTTAGATCTATGGCAAATGAGCTATGTAAGTGCCATTATTTTTCTCTGTTCTTGTGATGAGAGTACACTGTACTAATATCTCTGAAATTTAGAAAACTGAGAAAATATCGAAAACTGAAATCCAATCTAATTTTTTAATTTAAAATATCTCTAGTAAAATGAAAGAAGAAAAGGTGGTTGCTCTTGACTTACCTACTTTAAGACAAATTTACCTCCACCCAGTGTGAAACTTCTATAATTAATTAGTCATGAGAAGACTAATAATTACTGATCTTGAGTCAGCTTTGAAGCTACCACAGGGGACGACCACAGCCTTCTGATATCACTGAAGCTTTTTTGGGACCACATAGCAAAGTCTTCCTGTGGTGGACTGGTTTGCCTGAAGGTAGTCAGGATAATATCCTTTTCTCTCTTTTCAAGGTTTTTCTGAGTTCTAAGTTCCTGATCTTTCTTATGAGTTCTAAGGTCCTGAACCTTCTTATGTGGAAAAACCCGTATTTCTCGTTATTTTTCTTGAACATGTGCCTTTCACAAAAACCTATGCTGATGATGTATTCCCAAAAATCTTTCCATTGTTTTGGTGATTGGGCTTAAAGGGACAGAAATAAAGTTAGGCTATGTGTAGTTAAGCATAACAAATGATTTGGAAAATAAGATTTAAAATATTTTTCATTGTGTAAACTGTATGATTAGCTTTTCATTTTTTCTTAAAGTCTTTTATTTCCTTTCTTGAGATTACACATTTATATTTCTTGTTACAATTTGAAAAACTGCATGTGTAAACCAAGTATTTGTGCATAAAGTAGTACAGATGTGTCTCATTTCTTGTTTTCAGATAGCAAATATTGTGTACATCCATTTGTATTACATTTTTAATAATGCACTGCATTGAATAAATTTCAGACTCATTCATATGTTATGGATTCTGAAAAGCTGAACAACGTCACACACTTGCACACACTCCCTTTCAGATTCCCTAATTCATTTTAAATCTTCTTAGATGTAAACCAGCTTTTTCTTGTAGAGAAACTGTGCTGCGGAAGATGGGATTTCCCTCTGAGGTGTCCACAACACACGATAAAATGGCATGAAGGGAATGCTGTGCTCCAAAGAGGATTACAAGAAAGGTGCATTCACTGAATCACAGAGTTTACTCAAATTGGGAAATTCCTTCGTTTCATCCAAGGACCACCTCTTCATCACAGAAATTAAAGAAATACAGTTGACTAAATGTCATATCAGTAGCGTATTTTATGTCTGAACAGATATCTCGTGAAATATTCCCCACAACACTCCTTCAGTGACCCTTATCGAGTCTAGGGTTTAGCATAATTTTTTCTTTTTCAGAAACGCTACAAAAAATATTTGATTTCTGCAGTCTGTTTCTTCAAACGAGATTTCTTCTGTATTTAATTGAAGCAAGAAACTGAAGAAGGAAAATACCTATTGCAAAGTTTTTTTCCTTTTTCCATCTCTATTTTTCTTTCTTAATGTCAAACAGATGGTTCCCAATGTATTTCTGGCTTATTTTTCTGCCGGAAAAAAAAGACCAACATAACCTGTAGACTGAAATGTTCTAGAGAAGTTCTTATTTATGCATGTTGAACACATGTGAACCTTTGACCTTGTTTGATTTGGAATATAAATATCCTTATCTGTTGAGAACATTTTAGTTGCATAAGATAACTCTTTGTACAATATCATAGGTGCAACTGTGTATGTTTGCAAATTTGAAATTTTGGGTTTTTTTCTGTGGCTATTTGCTTAAAATATGTTGTTACAGCTAGAATTTCTGTTGGTTTGTTCATTAAAGAATAAAAAAAAAGTATGCAACCTACACAGTAGAATTAGACAAGTAAAATTTAACAAGAGACAGATGGAGAAGAGAAAGTGATGAGTAACAGCAGAGCAACTCTAGTACCAGGCCTGGGAACTAATAATTAAACTTCTTTTGAATATTTTCTTTAATTTTCCTTAGTAAGAAAGAATCTTACAGAAAGTTCTGACCTTTGGAGTTGACTCGCAATTCTTCATACTTACAGTAAATATATATAGAGACAGATACAGAGTTATGTATTGAACATATCTATATAATTTTATTGTTATATAATAAAATGTTATACTTAATATAAAGTGTGTTGCACATATATTTGGGTTTTTTCCTTCCAAATAAGAAATAGATTATTTTTCTCTAGTACCAAAGAAGGGCTGTGAGCTTTCCCAGATGTTGTGGATCACCCATTGCTGAGACTGTGCAAGTTATTTACAGAGAAGACAACTCTCCTCAGGAAGCTGGTTTAGAGACCTCTTATTCCAACAGCACTGTGCCAGGTACTTTTGGTATTATCAGAGGAAGGAGGTTATTCAGACTGTGAGAATATGATGTCTTAACAGGGCTCTAGGTTCACTCGGCCACATACTGATATATATCTGTTTATGCTTTTGGAAACATAATCTCTCAACTTTCTTCCATTTGGGAGGTGTTTTTGTTGGCTGCCATAGGCTGGGGACAGAGTATTTTCAAGCGTGTCTACTGAAGTGTAATTCACTTTAGAAAATATTTTAAAGTGCTGATATCCCTGACTTCAGAAAGGCTTGAAGGCTATCTGCTTTTTAGCCTGGTCCTACAGGTTGGCTCAGGAAAGCAGAACCACCCACACTGGCAGAGTGGCTTAGGACAGTGACTACATGTGTTATCAAGTCCTGTCCTTTGCAATTCAATGTGATGAAATAATAGACCTGTAGGTGCACAGAAAGCCCATCCCACCACCTCTAAATATCACATCCCAACCTTCCAAAAGGTATGGTAAAAGGCTAAAAGCTACAATTACAAAAAAGCCAAGGAGAAATCAGAGATTTTGCCAGTATCCAAGATTTCAGAACAAGAGAGAAATCATTTAGTAACATCTGTACTCAGCCTTACGAGGTAAAACTTTAGTCTAAAACTCCTTCCTGACAACAGAGCTGTCAGCCAATTTAGTTTTGTGCAATTACAAAATATTTGCCAGATGTCTGAGAGATTTCAGAAATAGTAGGAGCACTGGCTTATCACACCCTATTCTAGGGTCTACTTCAACACGCAATGCTTCAAAAGAAGGAGAATTCCGGAAGCTAAGTTTTGTACCTAGGAACAGAAATTCCTTTCTGACCGCCTCAGGCATGAGACGAATGCAGTACAAGTACAGTACAAGCAGCAAGGCAATCATCTCCTTTAAAACCTGTTAAGGGATACCAGCTCATGCATACTTAGGGACATAAAACCCTAGCTAAATTTTATTCCTATAAGAATGTTCCGATCTATCACACTGTATTTCATAAATTTCTCAGACGCTATCCTTAGATTGTTTAGTTTCCTTGAAGTATTGGAATCTTTGATACTTACTTGTTAATACCTAGAAATAGAATAATGACTAACTTTTAGATCCCCATGGAGAACTTCTAATATCACTACTACCAAAAGCTGTATATCTGTAGGCCTCTCTAACTGTATGTATTGCTAATATTTATAGAATCAGAATTATAGGATCATAAGATGGTTTACAATGGAAAAGACCTTTAAATCATCAAGTCCAGCCGTTAACCTAACACTGCCAAGTCCACCACCAAACCATGTCCCTAAGCACCACGTTACCGTGTCTTTTAAATAGTTCAACCACTTCCCTGGGCAGTCTGTTCCAGTGTTTGATAACCCTTTCAGGGAAGAAATATTTCCTAATATCCACCATAAACCTCCCTTGGTGTAAAGTGAGGCCTTTTCCTCTTGTCTTATTGCTTGTTACTTGGAAAAAGAGACCAACCCCCACCTCATTGCAACCTCCTTTCAGGTAGTTGTAGAGACTGATAAGGTCTCCCCTCAGCCTTCTTTTCTCCAGGCTAAACAACCTCAGTTCCCTCAGCTGCTTCTCATAAGACTTGTGCTCAAGATGCTTCACCAGCTTTGTTGCTCTTCTTTGGACATGCTCCACCACCTTAATATTGTTCCTGTAATGAGGGGCCCGACACTGAACACAGTATTTGAGGTGCAGCCTCACCAGTGCCAAGTACAGGGGGACAAACTCTACCCTGGTCCTGCTGGCCACACTATTTCTGATACAAGCCAGGCCTTCCTCACCACCTGGGCACACTGCTGGCTCATATTCAGCCAACTGTCGACCAATACCCGCAGGTCCTTTTCTGCCAGGCAGCTTTCCAGCCACTCTTCCCCAAGCCTGTAGCCCTGCATGAGGTTGTTGTGACCCAAGTGCAGGACCTGGCACTCAGCCTTGTTGAACCTCATACCATTGGCCTCAGCCCATCGATCCAGTCTGTCCAGATCTCTCTGTAGAGCCATCCTACCCTCCAGCAGATCAACACTCCCACTCAACTTGGTGTCATCTGCAAACTTACTGAGGGTGCACTTGATCCCCTCATCCAGGTTGTTGATAAAGATATTAAACAGAACTGGCCCAATACTGAGCCCTGGGGAACACTACTTGTGACTGGCCACCAACTGCATTTAACTCCATTCACCACCACTCTTTGGGCCCGGCCATCCAGCCATTTTTTTACCTAGTGAAGAGTATTTGGATAGTGATCCTTATTCACATAGCATTATTCTGTCTCTTAAATTCCACTGAGACTGTAATCTTTAGTAGCATTGCCAACTGCATTTTTTGTCCTCATTTAGTTACACCAGGATCTTGTTCCTTCTCTGTCTTTCTCACTACAGTCAGTAATTGGCCAACTTGGACTCACACACTGCATTGAAAAAGTAGGTGTTTGTACTCTAAGAACAACATCATGAATGCATTATTCATAACATGCAACTGATTTTTTCTTATGTTTAGTTCAAATAACAACTCATAACTGGTCAAAATAATGTAATCAATGTATATACAAGCAGCTCTAATTGTCCTGAAATTAACCTCTGCATCTCTGTGTTAAATTATCTTGATGAGATTTATTCTTTCAAAATATATATTAGAGATTGGACTTTTTTCCCATGTTCTCCTATAAAACCTTTCTCAGATTTCCATTCCATTCCTGTGACTGTATGCAGTACAGCGCTTTATGATTTTCCAAGGTTTTATTTGAGTGCAACTTCATTTGTGTTAATACTAACCATTCACTCAGGTCTGAGCTGTCTTTGTACTATAGACTGCTGGAAAATATTGTGTAAAATTTAAATGGGGAAAGGTGTGTTTTGATATTTTGCTTTCAGGATTCTTTTTCCGTTGTGACTCAAGGCAGAGTGGAGGAATAAAAGGAACAAAAGGGTTCTTTCATTTGCAGAGAAGGGATAATGGACAGTGAGAAACAGGAAACAGAAACCATGAGAAAATTGCTTAGGATATTGGCTTATCACCACGTGGCAGGCTTACATGTGGAGATATTACCCCAAGAGCTTTCTGTGCTGTAGAGCAATTCAGAAGTGATGTTTGAGTAAGTTTGCATTGGTCATATGAACTAAAAGGTAACAGGAGTGGGTAGTAATGTAGAAGAGTAATGCTCTCTGTCCATTCTGCATCTCCACCTACCCAAGAGAAAAATCTCTGGACGGAAAAATTGCTACAGCCTACAGCTGAAAAGAATTATGCGTTTTCTTTTCAAATAGGCTGCCATAGGGGCTTAGTCAATTGTCTTTTATGGGGTACCAGAAGCCCTTAAGCTGTAGGTGAAGATAAGAAACTCTACAGATGACAAACACAAAGAAAAGGAGCAAGAAAATCTGGAAACTCAACTTAGAGATACTTATCCTTTTTTTTTTTAGAGTTCTAAGACACTTTTCTCTATTTGTTTGTATTTGTTCAGCAAGAGAGAAAGAAGACATTATGTCATGTCTAGTGAAAGGAGGCAAGCAGTTTTGTCCTGTGTCTTATTTCCCATCATGTCAAAGTCTCTGTGCCTTCTTACTGGATGTTATAGTATTATGTTTTACTGTAATTGCTATGTAGTTCAAGATCCTAAAAAAACCCCTTTTGTTTAAAAAATTCAGATATGAAAACACAAAAAGAAATTCCACAGAAAAGAACAGCGATATAGAATGTTCATTTGCATGTCTCTAGTCTTATAGCCTTGAATATTGTAGTTAATTTAAGTTAGTCTGCTAATTTTGATGGACATTCAAGATGATAGTCTTCAAGCTTCTAAATTATTTTTGTCTAAATGCCTCAAAGTATGATGCTGATTGTCAGTCTTAAATGGCTAACTAGTCTTGTTAGGTTTACCATCAGTATATATAGAGGGTCTTCATACAAAAACTTGTAGACACATAGTAGGGCTAATTGTTCAGCTTGGCTCCTGTTCTTGTGATGTTAGCAGTAACAAGGACTGATAGGAACAGAAAACAACTGAGAATCTGCAGAGGAATGCAAGTATCTGATAGGGAAATGAAGAGAGCACATGGCTGTGAGCTGGCAGCTGTGACTGAAAGGATGCAGTAACAGTGATTGAAGGTTCATGGCAAAAACCAGGTGCTGGAGAAGGGACATGAGTCATATGTTGTTGTGGTGGGTTGACGCTGGCTGCACACCAGATGCTCATCAAAACTGCTCTATCAGTCTCCTCCTCAGCTGGACAGGGGAGAGAAAATATAACAAAAGGCTCATGGGTTGAGAGAAGGACAGGGAGATCACTCATCAATTACCACCACAGGCAAAACAGACTTCACTTGGATAAATTAGTCTATTACCAATCAAATTAGAGTAGGGTAATGAGTAATAAAACCAAATCTTTAAATACCTTCCCTCCACCCTTCCCTTCTTCCAGGGATCAACTTCACTCCCAATTTTCTCTGCCTCCTCCCTCCGAGTGGTGCAGGGGGACAGGGAATGGGGATTGTGGGCAGTTCATCATGCATCTCTGTTGCTCCTGCCTCCTCAGGGGGAGGACTCAACATGCTGTTCCCCTGCTACAGCATGAGATCCCTCCCACAGGAGACAGTCCTCCATGGACTTCTCCAATGTGAATCCTTCCCACGGACTGTAGTTCTTCAAGAACTGTTCCAGCGTGGGTCCCTTCCACAGGGTGCAGTGCTTCAGGAACAAACTGCTCCAGCATGGATCCCCCATGGGGTCACAAGTCCTGCCAGCAAACCTGCTGCAGTGTGGGCTCCTCTCTCCATGAGGCCACAGGTCCTGCCAGGAGCCTGCTCCAGCACAGGCTTCCCACAGGGTCACAGCTGCCTTCAGGTAGATTCACCTGCTCTGATGTGGGGTCCTCCATGGGCTGCAGGTGGATATCTGCCCCATCATGGACCTCCATGGGCTGCAGGAGAACAGCTTGCCTGACCACGGTCTTCACCATGGACTGCAGGGGAATCTCTGCTCCAGTGCCTGGAACACCTCCTCCTCCTCCTTCTTCACTTACCTTGGTGTCTACAGAATTGTTTCTCCCACATATTCTCACTCCTCTCTCCCACTGCAGTTGCTGTTGTGCAGCAACTTTCCCCCCCCTTCTTAAATATGTTCTCACAGAGGCACTACCACTGTCACTGCTGGGGTTGGCCTTGGCCAGTGGAGGGTCTGTCTTGGAGCTGACTGGCATTGGCTCTATCGGACACAGGGAACGTTTCTAACAGCTTCTCACAGAGGCTACCCCTGTAGCCTCTCCACTGCCAAAACCTTGCCACACAAATCCAATACAGATGTCTAGGTAGGCAGTAAAACTGAAAGATTCTAAGTTGGTCCTTGCTTATTAAGAGGTAAAGAGTGCAAGGAAAGTGTCCTTGCAAATAGTGGTTAGGGAAGCCAGCATTTTGTTTGTGCCTTTTAGGATGAGAGAATAGAATGGAATGGAATGGAATGGAATAGAATAGAATAGAATAGAATAGAATAGAATAGAATAGAATAGAATAGAATAGAATAGAATAGAATAGAATAGAACAGAACAGAACAGCATAGCATAGCATAGCATAGCATAGTTAGTTTCACTTGCAAAGAACCTACAATGATCATTTAGTCCAACTGCCTAACAACTTCAGGGCCGACCAAAAGGTAAAACATGTTGTTAAGGGCATTGTCCAAATGCCTCTTAAACACTGCCAGGCATGGGACGTCGACCACCTCTCTAGGAAGCCGGTTCCAGTGTTTGACCACCCTTTATGGGTGGTCACCTTACCAAGCTTACCAATGTCAAGTCTGAACCTCCCTTGGTGCAACTTTGAACAATACCCACGCATCATATCACGGGATCTCAGGGAGAAGAGCTCAGGACCTTCCTCTCCACTTCCCCTCCTCAGGGAGCTGTAGAGAGCAATGAGGTCACCCCTCAGCCTCCTTTTCTCCAAACTAGACAAACCCTGAGTCCTTAGCTACTCCCCATAGAACATGCCTTCCAGCCCTTTCAAAAGTTTTGTTGCCCTTCTTGTGGACATGTTCAAGTACCTCAACAACTTGAGTGGATCTCAATCCTGGGGACAAGTTATCTCCTTTCAAAGGTAGAAAGTTCAGATGAAAAGCAGGAAATGGCATGATTATTTTCAGTCTCGTGATTTCAGCAGTATAATTCATTATGTCTAAATGTTTGGGATTTACAATACTTCTATGCATTTTAAACATTTAACTTTGTGTTTTAGTCCTTTTGGCTTCAATGAAATGTCAACAAATAGTTATACTTAGGTCTATTTCTAATATATGTAAGATCCTATATGTTTTCAAGAAGTTATTTTTGTGTCTACTCATAAATTCTTTTCGTATAAACAATAAGAATTTCATTTTATTATATGGATTTCACTCCAAAATTATTAGAATTTCCAACTGTTTGAAATGGCTACAAAGGTTTAAGAAGGAAGTACAATTTATCTCCAATGAAATAGATCACTGTTTCAAAGTACCAAAATAGAAATTAAAATATCTGTATGTCTTTTTTTTCCCTGAATCTGCTTCAGGATATTTTAAGTGAACTATAGTTGTCTCTTAAATAACATTACTGAGCACTGTTGAAATTCATTGGTCTTTCATTTCCAGCTTTCGTTTATTGCTGAAATGAGTATTTTCCCCAATTATATTTTTAATAATTTCTAATTGTCTTTTCCTTTTTTCTTTTCTTTTTTTTAAAAAAACCAAACCTATATATAAAAGAGAATATTAAGTCTTGAAAAATTCCTGCAGAGTGATAAAACCTCTTGGCCTAGATTAGCCACACTGGCTAATCAACTCTCATTACTTCAGGCTGGATCACTTCTATTTCAAGCTTTTCTTTACTGCTACTGACCTTGATTTAGAGTGAGTAAAATGACCAATCTCCATGTGAAAGATGTAAAATCTAGGGCTTCTTGCATCCATTGTGCTGTCTTCCAAGGTGGTTTTTTTTATTTTGTACACGTGAGTAAAAGATACTTAGTGTCCACCAGGGGGAGACCCATAGTTAAATGATTTATGCCTGGAGAAGCAGAGAAAAAAGTTTCCTTTAAGCTGTGTTTAAGCTATTCACGTTTTGGTGAATAGCAAGCATCTGAAATGTACTTCAGGCTTTTCTCCTGGAATATTCAAATTTTCATCACTTGGCAGAACTAAGTGACATCCATGAGGACTGATGTCCCTGATGAGCAGTGCCTGAGGTGGAGGGTCCCTTCCTTCTTCACCCATGTGAGGTGCATGGCCAAGCCTGATGTGCTCTTCTAAGTATGGGTCCATCTACAGGAGGAAAATGAAAAAGAAAATAAGAGCTTTTTTGATATTGTTGCTGGGATGCACATCATGAATTAACTGCTGTCCACTGTTGAATAAATCCACAGCTGAAAGTTTCCAGTCTTAGAAGCAGAAACTTAAGAGTAACAAAAGACAGGTTTTTGCTTGTATTTGGAGCATAACCGTATCTTGTAAGATTGTCCTGGTATGAGGTAAAACAGAAACAATTTTCTGTTCAGTAATTTTACTTTTAGCTAGGCCTCTTCTAACTACTGAAATTAACAGCATGTTGTGCAGAAAACTGTTCACTCTCAGAGTGGTAAGACCCATGTTTGTACCTGATGCCAAGGAATGGGATGCAGAGAGGCTCTTGCTTATCCTTATTGCTATAACAACCAAGGCCAGCCAACTTTGTTGTTTGCCCTATTGGAGGGTCGGAAGTGGAAAAGCGTAGAGAGGTCACCCCTGTGGGGATGAGAGGACAGGACAGGTGACCCCAAACTGACCCACAGGGTATTCCATCCCATCTGCCTCATGCTCAGTATAAAAGCTGAGGGATCAAAGGGTCAGCCCTCTTCTCTTCAGTGGCCAGTTTCCAAGAAGGACTCTGTCTGTTTGTCTGACGTTGATCTCGATCCTCAATCCAGATCCAGAATCTAGTTCCCTTTTGTCACTGAGTCCAGTCTGGGACTTCCCCAGTGCCTGCTGGTGACATGATTGTCATCCTGAGAACTTGATACAGTTTTGTATACATTTCATTATTTTCTTTTTATTTTATTATTAATATTTTCATTAAAGTAATTTGGTTCCTTTTAAACTCATGTCTCTTTCTCTCTCTCCCCCAAAACACAACAGATAGAAGTCAGAAGGATGAGTATATACTGACAGCATTTTTTTCAGTTTGTATTCTTCATTCTCTTCTTGAATCATTATTAATAACAAGTTTTTAGACACACCTACTTAGCTAATCAGAAATAAAATTTCAGAAGATGAAACCAGTGTGATATCTTGAGTAGCATTAAATATCACCTTTGCCTATGGTGAAAAGCCTACCAGAACTACTGAGCTTTCAAAATACATGTATATATTGAAATAGAAAAAAGGACAGAAGAAATAAAATAAACAAGAAAAGAAATTTCAGTGTTCATATTTTAAAGAACTAAGGTTGAGTTTCAAAAGTTCACAGAAGTCAAGAAGCATGGAGTGCTTATGTTACCTTTATAGCTTTAGTGCATTTATAGTTCCAGTGCATCTAAGTTACTCACATAGTTTATTGTGTGTTACTTGTATGGTTTATTGTGGTTGTGGTGCAAATGCCTTACCTTGCAGGCCCACTATGAGAGTGAAAGACTGAGATTTGCAGATAGATATGCAGGAGAAGGGAATTGATACAGTGTCTAAAACAGTTTGAACTAAGTTAAAGCAAGCCAGATCCTCAACCAGTGTCAGTAGTCATCATTTCACTTGTATTTCTTCATTTCACAATATCTGATATTCTTGACTAATACTTACCTGGCAAGATAACACATTAAGCAAATTGTGAGGCAGTAAGACCAGAAGTGTGGTGATGCAATCTAATGAGCAATAAAGGTGATATAAGAAATATATATAAGCAAAGATTGACCAGAAAACTGTTAATAAAATTTTTCAGTATCACCTGAGAGTAGAGTACTGAAGAGAAGATATCAAACTGGCAGTAGACTGGGAAGTCCAAAAGAGGTAGGAAAAATAAGATCTACAGAAAACTGGGGGTCATCAGCATGTGTGGCCATGGCTGACCTTGCTGGGAAGGTATAATTTCTTATTTCATAATTGTAAATGCTTTTCATAATAGTAAGTATCAGTAACTCCAAAAGCTGAAAGATATTTGTAAGACTGAATTAATTTTTATTGTCCTTACTGCTTCATATATAATTCATCATTTCATATATAATTCATTCCACTGTAGAAGTTGAGAAATTACGATTTCGATACATACAACTTAGTGAAAATTGTATGTTAGGAACATTAACTCCACAAGGTGGTTACCAAGTAATTCCAGCCTTGTGTTGATGTTATGCATCAAGAATCAACAGCAACATTGTTTACACAGTTTTGGTCACATCTCTTACTGAAGATGATGTGAGATGACGGAGCCTAGCTGAAATCTTATGCCTCAGATTGGTTTCTACCTGTAGAGTTTTTTTGTAACCAGGAACCTGATTATAAGAATCAATGACATGGGATACATCTGGTGTCACTCGATGTCAGCTAAGTGATGCCAGGTGTGATATAAAATTTGAAAGTACATTCTGTTAGTCTTGTCACAGCTTTGGTGAAGCTCTGCAGTGGCCTTAAAACTCTCCCAAGACTCCGATGTTCAGACCTTATCATCAGAACCATGTGCTTTACTTTCATAGACTCATAGAATCATAGAATCATTTAGGTTGGAAAAGACCTTTAAGATCATCTAGTCCAACCATTGACCCTACTCTACCAGGTCTGCCACTAAACCATGTCTCTAAGCACCACATCTACACGACTTTTAAACACATCTAGGGATGGTGACTCAACCACCTCCCTGGGCAGCCTGTCCCAATGCTTGATAACTCTTTCCGTGAAAAATTTTTTCCTAATGTCCAACCTAAACCTCCCCTGGCGCAACTTGAACCTGTTTCCTCTTGTCCTGTCGCTAGTTACTTGGGAGAAGAGACCAGCATCCATCTCACTACAACCTCCTTTCAGGGAGTTGTAGAGAGCAAGAAGGTCTCCCCTCAGCCTTCTCTTCTGCAGACTAAACAGTCCTAATTCCTTCAGCTGCTCCTCATAAGACATGTTCTCCAGATCCCTCACCACCTTCGTTGCCCTTCTCTGGACATGCTCCAGCACCTCAATGTCCCTCCTATACTGGGGCGCCCAAATCTAAACACAGTACTCAAGTTGCGGCGTCATCAGTGCTGAGTACAGGGGCACAATCACTTCCCTACTCCTGCTGGCCACACTCTTCTTGATACAGGCCAGGATGCTGTTGGCCTTCTTGGCTACCTGGGCACACCGCTGGCTCATGTTTAGCCGTCTGTCCACCAGGACCCCCAGACCCTTTTCTGCCAGGCAGCTTTCCAGCCACTCCTCCCCAAGCCTGTAGTGTTGCCTGGGGTTGTTGGCCTTGTTAAACCTCATGCAATTGGCTTCAGCCCATCAATCCAGTCTGTCCAGATCTCTCTGCAGAGCCTTCCTACCCTCAAGCAGATCAACACTTACACTTAATTTGGTGTCATCTGCAAACTTACTGAGGGTGCCCTCAATCCCCTTGTCCAGATCATTGATAAAGATATTAAACAAGGCTGGCCCCAAAACTGAGCCCCGAGGAACACTGCCACCAGCTGGATTTAACACAATTCACCACAACTCTCTGGGCTCGGCCATCGGGCCAGCTTTTAAGTCAGGTAAGAGTACACCTGTCTAAGCCACGGGCTGCCAGTTTCTCTAGGTCCCTTGGGACTGCATAAGATCTCTTTCCGCTTCTTTGAGTGCCTTCTCTGTCATGAGACCCACTGGTCACCCTCTTACGTTATGACATTCTCAATAACCAATACCTTGCCTGCTTGGTGTCAGTCTGCTGGGTACTGTCATTTAAAATGTAGCACTTAGAAAAACACAGACTTTGAAAACAGATTTGCACATACATTCACAAAGAGCTTCAGGGCTGACAGTTGTTGCACACTGAACACATGCGTTGTTTTTCTACATTCAGAGGTCTTGCCATAAGTGAATTTGCTTTGAGCCTCCATCACAATCCTTCCTTGCTTCTGGGTGCCGTCTCCTGGACTGCTGTGATGAAATTTTCTCTTTTCCCTTACCACAGCTGGCATGAAAGATCTTCCAGACATACCTTTTTGTCTCACCTGGCATTCAGAGTCCTGATGAGCCTCAAGATTTTCTCCAGTACAATGTGATCCATGTCCACTCTCAGGTGAGAAGTCTCTTTATTAGCATGCATATAGTGTCCAGATTTTGTAAAAACTTAATGAATCTAGTTTTAGATACAGGTTTTTCTGTAATCTTAGTCCTTCTAGGCTAGTGTCTCTACAGAAGTTGACAGATTTTAAAGACTGCCATATCCAAAGCAATGTTCAAGAAGCATTTCTTGGGGAAAACATTATATGAAAATGTGAGACAAATTTAAATTAAGAAAGACACAAACAACACCAAATAAGTGGTCACTGAATCTTTGGAATTCATAAGTTGTTTCAAAAGTCTCCGAAACAACCAACAATCCCAAGTGGGTTTTTTATGCTTTGTATTAATTTGGGACATCCTTAACATTACCTCATTTAATATTTATTCATGGCTTGGTTTCAGCACCCAAATTTACTGAAAAAATACATTTCTGCAAAAGTATCACAAACATAGTTTTCTGTGTTTATAAGTAATGTTGTTACATTTTTCTTTCCTTAGAAAGTCTTACGAGGAGGCTAATTTTAATATAAAGTTTCCACTGGTATTTCAGTTTATTCTGGCCTTGTTCTGATGCTGAAGGACAGAGTTATCACAAATACAAAAGTATCTTAGATTAGATTACAAGGAATAAACTCCCCCGCCTAGGAGAAGAGGGCACTGCTTGATTTACTTTGTCACATTTACTGGCAGGAGATACTGACATTAAGTTTGAGCAACTGGAGTAGTATTCATACTTGGGATATTGAATTGAAAACAACAGTACTGCCAGAGAACCAAATACATAGGAACACCACCTAATATCACTATGTTTTCATTGTTATGGTTGCTTAACTGAGGTGTCTTTCATGCAGTGACATTTGAAAAGTACTTTCTGTGCAGCACTAACAAATGCAATTGTCAACCCTTCATATAACACCAACAAATACACGTTTTCATCTAACTTTTTTTCAGTGCTTTTAGTTATGGGACTGAATGAATCCACAGATGTTCTGGTCACTGAAAAGTTTTGGGTTTGAACAACCCTCATGTTGAGAGCAACTGAATATTACAGTTCAACAGCTGTATGTCGTTCTTAAAACTATTGGTGGTCTTAATACATTTCTTGGAGAAATAGGGTTGGTGCTTAGTATAGACACAGCACAGAGTTAATTTGATCCTTGGATCCTTGCTCCATATACACTTGTGAAGTGAGTTTGTGAAGTTTTTAATTCGGGTGAATTTCTAGATTATCAACACCATTTCCTGCAGAACTCTCTTCCAGAAAATGAACTTCAGTGGTTAACAGCTAGCAGGCTTCTGAAGGGGATGATTATTGATAAGGGACTGTATTTTTCCTGGGACACCAGATGAATGTTTTAATCTCTTTATTTAATTTCTTAATTCCCTGTATTTCTTAGTGTCTTCTTGTATTTAGCTTGCTTTCTTCAGATTGCCACTCCAATGCTCATATGTTCTGTTCTGATATTCACTTAAAAGCAAATTGACAATTCCCAAGCCTCATAACATGAGCTAGAGCCTTTAGAAGATTTCTTCATAACCATTTGATGTGGTAGTTTCAGACAATCAAGTAAATGTCCTGAATTTGATTAATACAATTTGCCAGGAAAGGGGAGCAGCAAAACTTGATGGCCCAATATTTACCAGGAAGCACCTGGAGGCTACAGAAAATCTGGATGCCTGAGACAAAAGGGAGGTGACAATTGTGCATTATTCTTTTTTCTTTTTTTTTCCCAGATACATTTTGAAGAATATCTGGACCCAGAGAGATCAGTTTGTTGAACTGCTCAGTTATGGTCAGGGAAGTTGCAAGCTAACAAATTTTCAGTTGCATGAGAAGATGCTATCAAACTGTAGGCATGTCACTTATGCTTTATGGTTTTTCTCCACCGATGATGCTTAGGTTTCTCTAACTTGTGGCATAGTCTGAGTCTGGTTTAGAGAAATACAAATAGGAAGATTGCAGTGTGTCATAAAGACAATGCTGATATTTTATTCTAAGAGATTCCTTTACTTTGGAAGAATTCACTGCTATGGACAACATTTTTTTTTTTCTTGGTTTCTTCATGCCAAGTACTAACATTCTGAAAACTTCAAACCACCACACATACAGTAATGATACATATAAGCTTTTGTGGTGATAGAGAGGAAAGGAATGTCATTCTTTTTAATGACCTCAACACTTCCACACAAAAAAATTGATTCATTACACAGACTTAGAGTAGGCTTTAGCGAGGGAATTGAAGTTTTTGCTAGTGTCTCCTCCAAGAAAATTTGCCCCCCGCTTCCCCCCCCCAAAAAAAGCCAAACCAACAAAAAAACAAACAAAAAATCCTACCTTGGGCACAAATCTACTCAGATATGAAACAGTATCAGCA
>VFFE01007096.1:807873-832555 GCA_008921705.1 Burhinus oedicnemus
GCTTAGCTTAGCTCTGACAGGACTGAAAAAACAGCTGGCGTGAAAGAATATCTCTTTATTAGGAATATACAGGAATCTTTATTAGCAGTAATAATTCTCCTCTGACTTTCAATTTCTATGGCAAAATATGAAATTTTTTATAGAATCTTAGTATAGAAAAATAGAAAAAAAATTAAAACTTTGTTGCTGTTGCAGTATTGTAACCTAGAAAATGTCTAGCAGACCAAAGTTACAGATCTAGTTCCGTAGTGGATATTTGTCTATCAAAACTATAAAAAAACAGTTTATGTGTAAGTGTAAACAATAGCTAAATATTGTTGGATAGACCAAAGCCTGAAAAAAAGGTTGTGCTGTGCTAAGGGCACAGATTGGAGGAATCACATTCTTGAAAACAGAAAATGCATGAATTATAAAAGAAGGACAAGAATTTACAGTAACAGACTAACGATCATTCAAAGATCTGAGAACATATTCTTCCATTTTTAATGACATTAAATGTTCGCACAACACTGAAGTCAATAGAGTTGCAAAGGTTCTTGCAGGGAGAAATTTAAAGGAATTACAAAGTAAACCCAAAATTGATATGTAGTAAAAGAGGATCTCAGTAACCTAGGAACTTACTGGGAAGTTAAGTTCTTTAATGCTTTTAGCTAACATGTTGTTATGCTAGATGTATTTACAGTACAACGTCTCAGTTTCTAGGAAATTTTTGTTTAAATTTCAGTTTAAATTCACTTACTAACACAAGGATCTGCTTCACATTGAATTTATTTAATTTTGTTCTTAAAGTTTGAGTCCCTTCCTTTATCGATGTTTTTTGGTACTGTTTCAGAGGGTAAGGATTTTTGCAGGAAAAAAATATTTTA
This sequence comes from Burhinus oedicnemus, assembly GCA_008921705.1. Classification (NCBI taxonomy): domain Eukaryota; kingdom Metazoa; phylum Chordata; class Aves; order Charadriiformes; family Burhinidae; genus Burhinus; species Burhinus oedicnemus. The sequence continues at coordinate 808,740 of VFFE01007096.1, forward strand.
GCAGGAGAAATAGCAAACCTATCAGATAACAGCTGCTCCTAAAAACTCGTAATATTCCATTTAGTTTAATTTAATTTAAAGCCACTTTAGATAACTAGAAGACCACCACTGTGCCTCACTATCAGCTTTATCTTTTTGATTTCACTTATCAACCATTACCACTCTTCAGCCAAATAAACATTCAGGATCCCCTCATTCCTGTTCTCCATCATGAATGATGTTATCAGGCATTTTTAATGACTTATTCTACAACATTTTTTTTAATCAACTTTTTCTGCTGAGTGTTCCTCAGACCTGCTGTCTTTTGTATCAATGGGTCAGACATGTAATATAGGCAGGACTGAAAAAAAATTTGTGGGATAATTATAACATGGAATGATGTTTCATAAGTGACATTTATTCACTGGGGACAAAGTCTGATCTGCTTTAGGACTTGTGTCTGCTCCAAATGTGAGATTTGGTTTAAAAAATATAGTATATGGAAAAGGATATGGCAGTTGTTTCTGTGCTAAACTTAGTGTGAACTGGGATTGCCTAAGAGCTTAGCCTCCACTCCCTGCCTTTTTCCTTTTTTTTTTTTTCCAGGTCATCTTTACTAAGAAGTTCAGTTTATTCCAAATTGTTCCCCTGCAGGGTTGGAAAGTATTCATGAGATTTTCTAGTGAGGTAATCGTATTTCTTCCTACAAGCTGATGTCAAAAGCTCCCACTACTTTGCTGGTTTTAACCTGGCATACATTCTTTACCAAAATGATAAAAATATATTCTTTTTCACTGAACTATACCATCTCAGTACAGCCAATGGTTTTTCAAGAATGTTAAATGACAGAAAAACTTTGCCTATAAAAGCTAGTCTTTTTGCTATGTATTAATTAAATTTCTTTGAACACGTTTAATATGTCAATATAGATGCTTTTTCTTTTCTTCATTAGCTATTAAGATGTATCTGACATTTATTTTGATATCTAAGACGTCAAGCAGCTAAATCACTGAAGCACAAATGGTTCAGAGTTACCAACTTTTGCTCCAGCAATTACAAACAAATGAACTTTATGGAAGCTGCCCTCCAGTGACAGTATTAGTTACTGGTTCCCGTTGTTAACTACCATGCATAAAAGTCCAATTTAAAACTTGCCGTCCTGTAATACCATATATAAGCCTTCTGTATCACAATACTTAAAGTTTACCAGAACTAGCCCTTTCTCAACATGGCGATATGCAGTATATTTTGAATACATTAAATTTTGTTAAATGTATTTTGTATCTTGTATTGTTGTAAAGTAAAAATTACACTTCTTTAACAGGATGAACAAAACTTGCATGACATTTTTTATGTAGTCACAGTTAGGTATGTAAGAGAGGTTACATTAAGTTATATAATGTCCACAATTTTCTTATTTTATTAAACAGGCATAAAAATAAAAATTCTTCATTCTGGAATACAGCGTCAGGAGAGGTAGTTGAGTAACTTATAAGACCTTGCTTAATAACTGGCAGGACTAGACTAGTATTAGGTAAAGTGGGTATCAGATGTTCCTGTTAATTTAATTTTCTTCATCAGTGTATTAAACCTATTCTTTTTAGCTCTTCAACTTCATTGTACAGCTGTTTGGAGACAGGAAAGAAAAGAAAAATCTGGTTATTGAATATAATAAACCCAATTTAATTATTGTTTTTATTAAAAATATTTATTTGTTGACATAAAGTTGTCAGCAGAGATTAGATCCTACTGTTCTAAACCCATAAGCATTTCAAATATGTCTGTAAGAAGTTTCATTTTAACAAAAAATTGAAAAACAGGCTAATTACAGGACAGACTATGAAGCAGGATGTTTGACTCAAAAGGTGCTGTGACTTTTGAACAAACTTACCCACAGAATCCTTTCAAAACCCAAAGTCATTTTGCACTTCTAGAAGTCTGAGTATGATCTAAGTTTTCCACCGTGCTTCCTTGACTTCCTTTTGGCACAATTCATATGGATTCTTAAACAGATTAGAGATTATTGAATCTCCGTACACCGGTTCTGGAGTCCCCACATGAAGACAGGGGGTATTTTGCATGTCCACTGTGCCCTCCTTCTCTTAGTGTCAGCAAAATGCTGAAACTCACAGCATTAAAAAGATACCCCCACCCCCTGACACATACACACATACACACTGTTTCAGACATGTTACAAAGTTCTCACTATTCCAGTTAGCTGCAACACGTTTGAGGTTGTAGTTCAATTACCAGATATTGTATAAAGTGCAGAAGCAGCTGCTGCATGTCAGAAGAAGTATTTCTCAGACCTAATAACAAACAAGAACGGAGAGATGGTTTAGGGAACATGAAATTCCATAAATGTCTGGAACAGATCTAAATTATAATTTTTTACCATCTTTGCCTTCCTATGTTTCTGAAGAAGGGTGATCCATCCTATACTGAGATTTGTTCTTACCTCTTTTCTCTGTAGCTCCTAATTTGCCAATTTTACACACACGGAATACTTCACATAGCTCAAAATTTATTCTGGCAAAGAAAAAGACAGCTCATAAACATGGATGTATATGTTGTGATACTGCATAAGACCTAAAGACCATCGGCAGTTGAGTGGGACTTTCCTGAAAATCCTAATGCATGGTATGCATAAATAAAACAAGTGTTTTCTCACAGATGTTTAAATGTAAACAGTTCTATATCAAAGTTGTCAGGCAAATGTCTGTTAAAAGTGACACCTAGGAATTGCTGGAACTACAAGAATAGCTGTTCTTCTCTAGTTAATATACACATACTGAAGATCCCACTACTGTTAGGGAAAAAACTGTTCCTTAATATCACAATACAGTCTTCAGTTCTTCTTGTGCAGCGTTGGAAAGTCTTTGAAAATGGGCATGCATGATCAAAGTACCACCCTCTTTAAAAGTATCTTCAATAAATAATCAAAGAGCTTCCCTGCTGTTTTCTTTAGGATATAGCATTCCTTTCATAATTACTGGTTTCAAAGTTAACTTTTCAGAGAGAAGCGGGGAGGGTAGAAGAGAAAAATTGGTTGTTTAAAAGATGTTTGGGTTCTCACCACTACATTTTAGTGTAAAGGAAATCTTGTTACAAACACTGTCAGTTTAAATTCTTTGGTGATGAGGTGAGAAATCTGAGGTCCTTTAATATTCGGTTGAGCCTTTTTTCTGCTTATGAGGCAGGAGGATTCTTTGAACAATTAAAGTGTGACTTTGTTTCCAGCTTTTGAAAAATAAAGAGAAATCCTTGCATGATCTATGGCAGTGTTATGAAATTTCAGAGTAGTGTAAGGTTAGGGAGCTAAATATTTACCCTATGCTGAAAGGATCAGATCTTGCTTTGACAACCTGAGAAAGATTTCAGTGTATTTAGCTAGGGATTTTTTTTCCTGTTTTGTTCAAAACTGTGGGCTCCGTATTAAGAGAAGCAAAACAAGCTTTCAATAAATTACATAAAATTATGCATGTTGCACCAATGAGTAACAGTTTGCTTGATAAAGATCAGAAAATATTATGTGGATTAAAATGATAAAGGTAATTTTGGTAATCAGATAGGAATAACATATAACTTGAGACACTGGCAAGCTGTCCTTCAGCCTAATTTGGCTTCCAGCTGTGGCTCAGGTTTTGATATTAAGCTATTTATTTTGAGTAATTGTCATAAAGACTCAGCAAAGATACACTGTAATGCCATTGCATAGCAGCTGATCTTTGAACTGCTCCAGAATAAAATATTATGCCATTTAGAATGATCTATCCTAGATTTTTTTTTTCTGTCATTTTTTTCCAACTGCTTTAAGTGAAAATGTTTTTATTATCTGAATTAGGATCCCTTTTGCTAAATAATGACAAACATGGTTTTAAAAATAAAGTAATCCCACAGACTGAAAAGTAATATGCCTTGTCCAATTTTTGTGTTTGCTTCAACTATCGCGCTTTGTTATGTTCAAGGACAGAGTGAAAGCATGCCATATATATCTGTATATATTTATGTATGTAGCCAAGAATGTAATAACAGTATAATTGAAATCTTAGTGTTAATCAAGAGTCATTTTTAGTCTACATCTAATAGTTACAAAAAAATAAAGAATAATAATACAGTTAAAATTGTTATACACACTCTTTGGTTCTACCCTTTTTCTTCATGTTATGCTAACCCTCCTGCTGCTCCTCTGGGTCCTAAGGTTGATAGCTTCATGCTGATGTTGGTGGTAAGAGTGGGTTTCAGCATCTGGAGTCCTTCGCTGAAAAGAATATGACGTCCATGTTGCTGGTTTCCTCTTCCTCACCCTAGGATACACAAAGTTATTTTTATATGTTTACTAACACACCCTTTACACATACTTCTTTCTTTGCTGTTGCAGCTCCAAGTTACATGTGAATCTGCTATATAAGGTCGCTTTTACCTGTATTAGACATAGAAGAATTTCTTTTTTCTCTTTGTTGCCGTTAAAACCAGTTCTGCCCAGCTCTAGATCTGTATTTCTTTAACTGATCATGGGTGAGTTGTTTATAGCTGTGGGATCACCAGTGTCAAGCCTGTGCCCCATCTCATGTCATTGCATGCCTGTGCTCCTCTATGTCGTGTCTCCACTTCTGCTGTCCTACCAGGCCTTTCTCTACACTGTCTGGTTAAATTTGAGGTCACAAATACCTCATTCTTCACAGACTCACCGCTTGCTGCTGCTATCTGTGTGAAAATATGGTTGTACCACACAAAGATACACAAAAGTAAAACAAATCAGCCACGGGCACCCGGCTTGCTAGAGAAATTGCTGTCACAGCTAAACCAAATGAAAACAAAGCTGGAAGCAGGTCAAGAAAAGTTCAGACAGAGCAAGCCCAAAAAGTCTCTCTCCTGCATTCTTCCAAATTTGCTACAAGTGTGATGGCCTGTTACTAACAATGGCAATGCTGTATTACAGGGCTATTTGTTGCAATTTCAACCAGAGAATATGTGGGTTTCCTGGCTGTAGACCATGACATGATTCAGTGATACTGGAGTTCTGAGCCCATTACAGTAAGTGCTAAAATTACATTAGCTCTGGCAGTACAAGAGCCTTGCATTGGCTAATTTATTCTGCTAATAAATGTATGTAGTTCAGAATGTGAAGTACTGACATATCTCTAGATTAAAGACTAAATTTGCAAAAGCTTCATCGACTGAGTTAGGGAATTGTATTGGCAATGTCTGGATTTAAATGCTGTTTGGTACTGCAGCTGATTTCCAAAGGGACAGGGGTGGAAAAATGTATATATTTTGTACTTGGTGAAGAAAATATGCTTCAATGTGTATCTTCATAGAGTCATACCCATCTAGACATAAACCAGTGGAAGTATCCGAATTTTGTGCCGTAAAATGACTCTAACAGTTACCAGGGAGACATCCACACCATGTCCTTTATATAGTTTAATGGCCCAAGTATTCAGCCAGAATCATCTAGGAGCTAACAGATTTTGTTCACAGGCAAGTACAATACTGTTTCCTCAGTAGCTGTTTGCAACTCCCCATACTGAGTCCCACATCAGCCATTCAAGACTGGAGGAAAAAGAAGCTTAAGAATCAGGGAACAAACCACAGGGACAGCCAGGGCTTATTAGCATCCATGTAGAAAGATTATTTAAAAGCTGTGAATTTGTTTCCTTGAACTGCATTGCCTGATAATAAAAAATAGTCTGGAATGATGGTCAAACCCATGTTTATGAGCTGCACATCCTGTAGCAAACATTATTGGTAAACAGAGAATCTGTGTATCTATAGACCAAAAAGAGAGCAATTCCACCTTTGTATTGAGCAAATAACCCCCAAAAAGTCCTCCAGGAGAAGTCAATTTATTCTTTCATTAGATGCAAAGAAATTAACCAGACTGCAAAACACCTGGAATTGTTCTCCCAATCAGAGTTGCGTGGCTGTTACACTGGCAGCAAGACCTTCTTCACCGTCACTGTAGGGAGGATGTCTCGGTACTTGTCAACCAGGAAGAATAAAAATATCTTTTCAGCAAGACAGTATTTGCCCCCATAGCAACACTCTCTTACTCCTGGATGACAGAAGCTAATTAAGAAGAGAAAAGGGCTTTGGAGATAGGAATATCTTGATGATGAGAGAAGTCTGAGTAGACCTGCCCAAAGAAAGGTGGATCTCTCATAGTTTGCCTTAATGGGAAACGCATACTTACATGACACGTATAAGAGAATTTGGCATGAGAGCCACATGCTAACATGTTAGTTTAGCTGATTGCCTAAAGCACCTCAGTTCCACACTTACATTTTCTACTATTGTCTTTTATTGGCAGGCCATTTGGCCAGACTTTTGTCTAATTTTGCCTGATACTCCAGAGGCACTGCTGTCAATCAGTCCCACCTGTGTAGACCTCATTTGCCTATTGAAATGAACTGGAACTTTGCATGGAAGATTATGACTGAACTATAATAGTGTTCTCAGCATCTAACTCAGTAAGAAGAGTGTTCAAGATGCAACTAATAGGAATTTAACACTATTAACAATTCTTATGATACCCTGAAGCCAGTTACTAGAAATCAAGTAGTTGGAGAAGCTTGAAAGAGGTACTTTTACTGATCTTTAGTCAGTATTGTAAATAAGGGTAATTACTCTTAGACCACATCTGAAAGTAAAAAACAATTAAGAACATGAACACAGAGGTGAATAAAAATAAGGGTGAAAAACATTTTCAACTTGCCTTTACCTAAAATTTTTTGCTTAAAAGTGAAACTTCTTCATGAAGAAGGTGAAAAATGACAACACAATTGCACAGCTGCCTCATTTCCCTTGCTAGTATTCTGGTGCTTAGGACACTTACGTCCAATTTATGACGTGGATTTAGATGGAGTCCCATTGCATCTTAGGTAACTGAAGATGTGCTTGATACAGACCTTAGCCTTTAATAAAAATATCTAGCACTTGTTTATACTAGTTTTTCTCCTGCTTGCACAGGCAAACATTCATGTTCTGAAATAATAGCAATGTAAAATTCTTCTTCCTGAGTCATTGAAATCCCAAGGGAGCTCACACAGCCTTTGCTTTGAAAACACACACCTCTGTTTAGACATTTATGATGAAATATGTTAGACATTGCGATTATTTTAGCTGCCTGTTTCTCTAATGACTTTTCACAACTATTGCAGATGATGGGTGGCAGCTAGATCTGATAGTTTCAAAGGGTTTTAATCCAACACTATATTATTCTTGAATTACTCTGAAAATTTCTTGCTTACTATAGCAAGGAAAAAATTACTCTATCTATTCTGGAATAGATAGAGTAACACAGAATAGGAGTTGGTTGTGTTAAGATCTTTGTAGCAGCATCGTTTGAGAAGAAATACGCTAAAGTATTTCATTAGAACAATGCAAGAGCTCATACTACTGATACTAATGGTAGGAGTGCGGGAGAGAGGCAATTTTTGCAATGAGTACAGTACAGTACATTATCAACTATCCTAAAAAACAACATGGAAACTAGCGAGACCATACAACTGTTCTGCCCAGTATTCTTCAGTGTGGCAGAAGGATCCCTGAAAACACATGGTCAGTCAGTATTACCACTTGACACGTTTATGGCATTTCATCATGCTGAATTCTGTAGCTGTTTCTATGGTGCTATCACATCTCTCTATGATAGGACTTTGGCCAGTATTCAAACATACATTGTTGCTCATTGCATATAATTGTGGCAAGTACATACCTCAACTCTTTATGAATGTTATCAGCAAGGCATCATGGTACACATAGGTTCCCTTGACAGAGGAACTCCACCAGCTAGTCTAAGGTCTGAAGAAAAATTAGTCCTGAACTTGCTGATTTTTATGGTAAAATTCTGCAGACTACATGGAAATTCAAACTTTTGCAGAATCTCTACATCAGTACTGCTATGTAGTTACACAGAAGTTATACAGAAACAGAACTGGGGGATAAATGCAAGGAAAGACAAAAAAGGGAATTGTTATATGGGAAGAGCTTTTTATACCACCTTATGACAATTGTATGGTATAGCCAAGCTGTATAACTTTCTGTTTTATCACAGAGTTAAAGAAAACTCTAGACCCTCTACAGAGGAACATACAGTTTTACAACGCATAATGTCACTGAAGAGGGAGACTGAAGATCTCTGTGAAACTCATGTTACTGGAGAAGACAAACACAGTGGCAAAGCAGAAAAGTAGCCTGGATATCTGAAGTGTCGTCAGCCACCCATGCGATCACTTAACTAATTTGCTTTGAAAGGTCTGCACCTGGGAACATGAGAGGACTGCTCTGCCCTTGCCTCTCACCCTTCACTGCCTGTGCTGCGACAAGAGGAATAAGAAGCTGCTTGTGCAGCTTTCAAGACGTTACAGCATCATCTGACAAAAGAAAAATTGTTCAAATTGATAAATTCTTTCTCATGTTTCTTTTTCTTTCTACTGTCTTTTCCAAACTGCAATTAACTGCCCTAACCCTAACCAAAAAGCTGCATCTGTCTTGAAGGGATCAGTCTGAGACCACTGCCTAATTTGCAAATGTACCTTTAGATTGTGTTTTAGCGGATGGCCTGTTTCCCTCTGAACTCTACGTTGCTCCAGGATAAATTTAACTACTTAGAGATGACTAAAAACTTTAAGACATCCTTTGCTAGAATATCTACAGTACAAGTTCTTCTTGATGAGTTTGTGAGTATTTATTTTCTGTAATCACAGTAAATCCATTGCACTAACTGTTGCAGTCCATACTGGAGTTCACTATCACTCCTACTCTGTGCAGCCCAAGCACACACATGTGTTGTCAGCTTCCTTGATGCAGTTTTTGAACTTCTTTGAAGTATCCGGTTCTGAATTAGTTTGACTTCACGGTTATCATTGGTTTTCTGCTAACCGATGTCTTTAAACAAGATTACTTGCCTTTCTATAATATGTGTCCTATATTATACCATACTTCTATGCTTAATGCATGAATTGCTGAAAAAAAAATTGATTTGTATAGTTTAGGTTTGATTAAATTCTGATAATACTGCCTTCTGCACTTAAACACCATACAACATTTTCCAGACATTTGGTGTGGGAATAGCTTGTTTCAAGTTGCGCAACAAAACATGCAATTTCTGGCACTGCTAGTTAAAGCCAGCAAAATCAATTACAAAGGAAAGGTCTATGTTCTGTGTAATTCTCAGGTCTTAATTTAACACAATAGAAAAATGTGTGATGGAGTTGCAGGCGTTGTTGGGCTACTACAGTGATGCGATGCCATCTGTAAATACAGCTGAGGTACAGCCACTGTTCAACGCTCCTGAAGTCTTCTTGCAAGACACATCCACTTAATCAAGTCTGGTTTGTTTTTTGCTGAATTATTAATAGATTGTCAAGAAAACAAAATAAAAGTTGTGAGAAAAAGGGTAAAAAACTTGAAGAACATAGAGGGAAATGAACCTTCATTGAGCCATGTCATTATACAGCTTGAAAAGAAATAGGCATGGAATGGTCTAGTGGCGGTGATTCAATTTATTTGCTGACACATTATACACTAATTCTCTTTTATACAAACCAGTGTGAATGTATGTGTATGTGTGTTTACATATTACACAATTTTTCAGCATTCTAAGAAACGGAGTAACATATTATTCACTGATAAACCTTAAAAATATTGCTACTTTGTATCAATCCAGGTGTTCTAATCAAAGCCCTTCCAAAAAGCTTCCTGAAGTCTGGTTTATAATTTCACAGATATGTTTGTGTGTTCAGTTAGAGGTCTTCCAAAATACATTACAGGTTTTATTCCATGTTCTTCCTTTGGTATCACTTATGTTTATGACCAAAAAAGACATGCAGCTGACCCCTGCTGGAAAAGTACCACAAAATCTATTAGATCACTTTCTTTCCAAGTGTAACTTTATATGCTGCACTGAATAGAATTAGGAAAGATTTTTTCAGCAATATATAGCAGTGCACATCTATAGAAATATTGTGGGATTTTCTATTTTGATTTTTTATGTTTTCCACTAACTTTGCCAGCCTGGTGAAGCGGGCTTTAAACCAAGGGGTGATGAAGAAATGGAGGTCAGGGTGTTAAGTACATGGGCAAGGTGATGGAAGTCAGACAGCCCTCAGGCAGGATAGAACAGGTCAAAAGACAACCCATACACACATGCATGCAGTTTAGGTGACAAGCAGTGGTAGACAGAGGTCTTTGTGCAGATGCAGAGCTCTAGCACCACTGGACTAACTGAGATGTGGTGGGACTGTTCGTGAGGCTGCTGTCTTGTGATGGATATAGACCCTTTTATAAGGAGAGGGAAGAAGGGGTCTGTCCATCATCCGGAGGAGCAGCTCAGATGTGTGGAGTTCTGCCAACGAGGGGGCAACTGCCTAGATGACTTGAGATGAGAGGCCAGTAAGGGTGACAAAGCGATCACAGTGAGGAAGTGGACTAGATCTCCTCTATGCTGTTTGATGAGGACTGGTTCTCATGGGAAAATTTAATGTTCTTGGCATCTCCTGGAAGGGTGGGTCACGAACAGTCCTGAAGTTTGAGGAGGGTGTCAGGGTACATCTTCTCAACAATGATGTGAGATGGGCCAACTGGGCTGACATGGTCTTGGATCTGCTGGTTAGGAATGAAAAAAACCTGGTCAAGGATGGGATAACCAATGGCACCCTGGGATATAGTGGTTATGAAACAGAGGAGTTTAAAATCCTGAGGAGAGTGAAGAAAGGGACTAGCAGAGTAAAGACCCTGGACTTGAAGACAGCAGACCTTGTTTGGTGCAAAAGACCTCAAGGGAGCTGTCAGATCTTGAAAGACAACCTCCTGCAAGCAGAACAGCCCATCTTGAACCTTATGAAAATGAGTCACATATCAGGAGAAAATTTTGGCTAAGCACAGAACTTACGACAGAGCTGCAGTGCAAAAAACAATAAGCAGGAGGCTGAAGCAGTGACAGGCTACAAAGAAGGAATTGAGAAACGTTGCCTGGTCATACAAGGATGGTTTTAAGGGAGCTAAAGCTCAATTAAAGCCAGAACTGGCAATAGACGTCAAAAGCACAAGAAGAGCTTCTGCCGGTAACTTAACAGTAAAAGAATAAACAAGAAAAGTGTATGTGCATGGCTAAATAGGTAGGTCATGTAGTGACAGTGAATGCAGATAAGGGTGGGATAACCAATGTTTTGCTTCTTTGAGTCTTTATAAGAGTCTCACAGACATTTGTGACTAGAGAGGTTAAAAGACAGAAGTTACTGAGAATAGGAAAGTTTGAATCACGGATGTCTTGAGAAATCTCAACATTTACAGGTTCATGAAACCATATGAGATGCATCCAGGGTGATGAAGGAGCTTGTAAGAAATCTCTTTGAGAGGTTATAGAGGCTGGAGGAGGTCTCCAGTCACCAGAGAAAGACAAACATTCCATAATCTTCAAGAATGTTGAGCTGAGCAACTGGAGAACTCTACAGTAGTCATCATTTCTTCAGTTCCTGGGAAAATCATGGTGCAAACCCCATTTGAAGTAATTTCTGGGCACATGAAGAAGAACATGTTTGTGAATGGCAATCTGATCAAACTAATTTACTTCCATGATGAAATTACTAGATCCATGGATGTGGGGAGATCGGTGGATGTCACCTATCTTGACTTTGGCAAGACTTTCAATATGTCTGGATGGTCAGGCTCAAGGATAGTGATTAATTGTTCATATTCTGCTTGAAGGCTGGTTACTAGTAGAGGTTCTCAACATCCATCATGGGACTTTTCATGTTTATATCTTTATCGGTGACCTGGAGGAAGGGGTGGAGTACACATTCACCAAGTTAACAGACGATACTAAGAAGGTCTCCATCTAGAGGGACTGGGTCTGTTGAGAGGAAGGGGCTGACAGGACCCCCATGCAATTGGGGCAGGAGCAAAGGGCAGCCCTGCCCATGGCAGGCAGACTCCAGCAGAAATTCTACTGGTCTGGGAGTAGGTCTGGGGGGAAGATCTTGGGCTCAGGAAGGCAGTGACCTAAGCAGGGGCCAGCTTTACACCTAGGCAGTGGTGAAGACCAGCAACACCCAAGGTGGAGTGAACAGAGTACAGCCCAGGAGTCACTGGAGAGGATTATTCTCTATTACTCAAGCAACTAGCACCTAGAATACTGTACTCTGTCTAAGAAAAGTGTTGATAAACTTGATCAAACCCAGCGGCAGTCACCAAGACTATTGGGGTTTAGAGCACAGGTGTTGTGAGAAAAAAATGAGATGCTGGGGCTGAATCGGCTTGGAGCAGAGAGGGCTTTGGTGTGTGGGGGTATGGAAGGAACAACTTATTAACAGCCTACCCATACGTGCAAGGATGTTGTCAAGAGGACAAAGGCAGGTTTTTATTGAGGTGCACTGTGAGATCACAGTAGACATTGGTTAGAGTCTGAAGCAAGAGAGGTTCCTACTGGATAAAAAGCAGGGGGGGACTTTTACGATAATTAAGAAATGGAACAGGTTGCCTAGAGAGCTTGTAGAGTCTCCATCTTTGGATGTCTTCAAGACCTGGCTGGAAAAAGGCTTGAGCATCACAGTCCAAATGCAGCACTCACCCTTCATTGAGCAGGAGGCTGCACAGGAGCTCTGCAGAAGTCCATTCCAGCCTGGATAGTTCTGTGATTCTGGGACTATGATTAGTAGTTATACTTCCCCTTGAAAGCACTGATGATGATGATTTCCTGTGGTTGAATACCAGGCTTTAGTGGACGCTTCCTGCATTCAAAGTGGAAGAAATTTTCCTTATCAAAATATAAAAACTGTTATGTAAGTACAGTAACTATCTTAAAGAAATTCTTGAGTTTCTTAATCTTTTGGGGGGGGTTTTATACATTAAACTGGGAATTACTGGGAATTACTGTGATATATTGGCAATTAAACATCATATAAATATTAATATGTTGTCTTTTTTCCATTTTTTAAAAAAATACATATAATATTACTCAAATTTGCCAGCTTATTCTGAAGTGTCATAAACTGTCAGATCAATGTCAGTACCGTTGATATGGTGAACTGTGATCGTCCTTCTAATGCACATTATGGCTTATCATACCAAGGCTGAATTACCAAGTTTTTCAGTTGACGTATCATTGTCTCAATAGATCACAGCTTCTCCAAAGCAACAAAATAAAAAGTATTGAACATGCTTGAAAGACTATTATTAGATAAAATAACTCGATTGTTCAGAAAACAACATAATGACCAAAGCGATTAGCCTGTAATGTGAACATTGCAGATTAATCTTTTGCTAAATTGTTTTTTTAGGATGATATTTTTTAATTATTGAAGAAAACAATCTTAAGCGCTTGACACTTTCAATAAAAATAATAATAATTGTTATTACTGCATACTTGGATTGAAATCGTTCCGCATGTTTCAGACAGTAAAAATCAAATTTCCTCTTCAAGTATTCTTTTCCTGCTTTCTTTTAGTCTGCTATCAAAACCGTCAGAAAGCCTCTACTTTACCATACTGCAGAGATGTCCTAGGAGATTTCCCTCAGCTATTTATCTTGGTGCAGGGAACCTGACAAAACTCCTTTGGAATTGAACACCACAGTTCCTGAGTTGACCATAGGAATCAGACGTTGTGAAGGTCCTCGTTTCGCTTCATCTCATTGTTCTGAATAATCCACCAAAACACAGAAAGAAAAAAAAAAAAGGTGATAGTTTCATTATCTCATGCTGATTGTATTTATGGGCCACTATTGCAAAACTCTACATTTCTGTGAATATCATAGGTAGGTGTCTCACGTTCACAAATTTTGCAGTCTCTGTTGATACTGAGAAAGTGTCTCCACAAACATTTATCTGCCAGAGTTGTACATACCATAAAGGAGACCTTCATTTAAGAAAACTGCTGTTGCACTGTTAGCTGTTATTGCTCAACAAAGACAGAAAAACATGGAAGGTTAAAGCACTGCTCTGATGAAAATGGAACAGTAAGGCACAGGGTTTTGTTCTGCCCCAGATTACATGAGGATGACTTGTTTTACACCAGTAGTACAAAAAATTAGAGTAGAATTTAGGTGAGAGTATCCAAAATCTGATTATAGACCACTCTAATGATGTTAAGGAATCAAATCATTGCACTGCTAGAACAGTCCCCACTTTCTGATTTTTCTGCAAAGTGCACATTATATCATTGTATAACTGATGGCTCCTACAGCATTCCATTTTCATTGTTCCGCTCTGCTCAGTTTGAAATTATACCAATGAGAGAAAAGCCGCCTTAATTCTGTAAAAATGTTTTAATTGTACTATTTTTTCAATAACTTTAATATTAGTTTTTAGGACTTTTTCATAATGCATTTACAGGACCAGAATTTTTCTTGTATTTCTCTGTACTCTTGCAAGCCGCCTCATAGTCCAGTGAAACCAGCAAAAGTTCACTTTTCTCTGAATGTCAGTGAGACTGTAAGCAGGACTTACAGGCACTCACAGCCCACAGAGTCCATAGGGCCTTTTTTTCTGTTCTTCAATCCTGGAACAGAGTCTGGGCCCAAAGATCATGTGTCCTCTATCAATCCTGTGTCAGGCAGGCAGCTAAATTCTGCCTTTCCATACCTTTCTGTGCTATGGACTTGCATACGTGAATGATAACCATGAAGTTTGTGTGCGATGGTATTGCCCTGAATACACATTTTGAAATAAAAGCAATTTCATTGCCTAGTGGAAGGACTAGTTTTACTGTATATGTTTTGCCTTACTGAGTGGAAGCTCTAGTCAGGTCTGTTGGCAACTACCACATGATGTCGATGCTGCTGACTTCAGGAGGCCTATGCTTTGTTCTTGACTTTGTTACTGATTTGCTTTGATATCTGAGGTACCTAATTATGCAAAATTTTCTAAATTCATTTAATTCTGCATGCTTTAATTTTCAGTTTTAAGTGTTGAAATTGAAATTAGTTAGGGTCTGATTTTCAAAGAGATCAAGAATCCATCACTTCCAAGATTAAGCTGAATTAACTCAGCTGGCAAAACAAATCATTGGCAAAGACAGAGTATCACCTGGGTTCCTAGGCAGTTTGCTTCTGTTGAGCTGTTCTAATTTAAAGTGGTTTGCTACAATTAGCAAGACCTGGTGTGATGGGTTGACCTTGGCTGGACACTAGGTCCTCACCAAGCCACACTGTCCCTCCCGCTCTCAGCAGGACACAGCGGGGAAAAAATAAGGTGGAAAAAATGTCATGGGTCAAGATAAAGGCAACTCAATAAAGCAAAAGCAAAAGCTGCTCGCAGAAGCAAAGGAAAACAAAAGATTTCATTCGCTACTTCCCATCAGCAGACAATGTCCAGCCACTTCCCAGGAAGCAGAGCCCCAGTCGCATAGTAGTTGCTCCGGAAGACCAATGTCATAATAACGAATGCCACCTCCTTTCTCTTAGCTTTTATTGCTGAGCAGACGTCACGTGTTATGGAATATTGCTTGACTCAGTTTGGATCAGCTGTCCTAGCTGTGTCCCCTCCCAAGATCTTTCCTACCCCCAGCCTACTGGTGAGAGGGAATGTTGGAGAGACAGCCTGGATACTGTGGGAGCACTGCTCAGCAGCAGCTGAAACCCTGGTGTGTTATCAACACTTTTCTAGCCACCAGTACAAAGCACCTCATTATCAGGGCTGCTATGGGGGAAATTAACTCTACCTCAGTGAGACATAATACACATGGATGCTGGACACTGAAAGGAATTAATTAAAGAGATATTTTGCAGAATTAAAATATGTTTAAGATCTTCAGATCAAGAACAAAAGAAGAGTAAAAAACAAACAGTTTGCTGAGCTGTTTGGGGAGGTAAGCATATGGGTTAAGCGTGAAGAGTTGCAGAAGATTGTAACTGAATGACTAGGTAACAAAACAGGTGATGACATTCAATGAAGAGAAGTGTGAGGTCGCTCACATCCGAGCAAAACACAGCTTTACCTTTCTTGGATCGTGATAGGTTCAAAACTATTGGGTTAAAATCTTTAAGTGATGACATATAGTTTTATGAAAATACTTAGTAGTAGTTAAAGAAAATAGAATATGAAATATTTTTAACAAAAGAATCCAACCATACCACCATGTACAGTACCTGCATCTCTAAAATGAGGTCAGTTCTGGTATATATTTCAAAAACATACACAGAAAGTGGAAAAGCAGAGGATGGTTAACTGTATGAAAGAGATTCTGGAGCTGGAATGATGAAACCTTGTTATTCCAGTTGTGCTTGTGTATGCAAGAAGGTGGTTAGTGTAGAGGTCTTTAAAATCATGAATACCATGAAGAATAAACAAAGATTTGTTATCTATCTCCTCCTCTAATACAAGAAATATTAGATATAAAATGTAAGCATCAGACAGAAGTTTTAATCCACAAAAGATATTTCTTCACATTCTGAGCATATAAGCTGTAAAATGTTTCTCTGAAAGATTTGATAGTTGTTAAAAGCTTACAATTATTCCAAAAGCCACTGAATCAACTCAAGGAAGAAAAGTACGTGGGGGCTATTAAATACAAATATACATCTCTGACTCAGGATCCTAATCACAGAGGCTAAACGTATAAAAACTTAGGGTTTTTTCCTCCTATGCTTATATGTAGGTACCTAGTAAATGGCTGTCATCAGAGACAGAATTTTGGACTTAATGTAACTCAGTACTGGCATTTTTATTTTTAAGTAGGAGAACAATATTTATTTCATTTTAGGCATATTTTATGTTCTTTTATCTCTGGATCCTTTCATTTAGTCAGAGCATAGATTTGATTGAAAGGTCATAAAGGACAGTATAAACTAACTGAATTTTCAGTCCACCTTAATTTCCAAAGAGAAGAGGGAGTGACAGGGGTTGAAGAAGGTCATAAAAAGGCACACAGGGAATGGGGAATGATCTCACTTTATTTCACAAAATTCAAAATATAGAAATAGGAATGTACAATTAAAGAGATAAGCAACCATAATAACTTTAGAGGTAAGGGATAAGCTTTGGAACACACAATTTTCAGCATGAATTAGTAGCTGGCACAAGACTGACTGAGACCAGACTAACATCATTATGTTAAACTGCTGGCTCTTAGTAGGGTGTTATTTCATAATTTTGATGAGAAATACAATGAGCCGACACTGAAATCATAACTGAACTGCCCAACATAAGGAAATAGAAGCTGTAGTACATACAGCAGACTTTTCACAGTAGGTGTCATGGAGAAAACTGCCTGCTGGCCTGTTAGCTTGACTTGAAAAGCCTTGGAGAGCGTGTAAGCAGCATTTGCAGCATTTGCAGCATTTTCAACTGTAATTAAGCTGTGATAGTCGCTGAAAGATTTCAGAAAGGCTTTGATGGACTTCTGTACCTACACACTCCCTCCACAGGACCACCTCCACAGTATCACATCCCTTGTCATACTCTGGAGACAAGAGAGGTAAGAAAGAAAAAAAAGTGAAACCAGTGTAAGATTTAAAAGGTGAAAATCACCACTCCTTACACCTGCAAACAACACTAAAGCACATCATTTAAGGTACACACAAGAGATTGTGTACATGAGTCAGCAGCCAGGCAAGAGTATCAATATTTAGACTCATGATGTGCTATTAATCTTACTCTTTCTCTCCTCTGCCTATATTCTATCTTGATTGCTTTTCTCCTACTATGTCTTATTGCACTAAGGCCCTTGTCATGCAAAGACTTGCATTGTTTACCTGTCACTAGTGACAGAACTTATTCTGTCCTACAGTTTTATTAAAAGATGTCTAACATACTTATAGGTACT
This sequence comes from Burhinus oedicnemus, assembly GCA_008921705.1. Taxonomy (NCBI): domain Eukaryota; kingdom Metazoa; phylum Chordata; class Aves; order Charadriiformes; family Burhinidae; genus Burhinus; species Burhinus oedicnemus. The sequence goes on from VFFE01007096.1 coordinate 826,484, forward strand.
AAAACACCTGCATCAGAAGACAACCAGGTTTGCTGTTTTTCAATATGACCAAATAAAGAAACCACCAACTACCGTTTACTTTGGGGATAGTGAAAAAATAATGATGATGCCTTTTTAATGACCTCACATCAGAAGATGGGTGAGAAAGAAAAGTAACAGGGACATTTTATAATTTGGTAATTTTCGTGTAAATATTTTATGGGCACTTCTTTGAGTCTAAAATTTTTCTTCAAACAGATCCAAACTTCTGAGTACCATGCTCAGTGAGCATAGAGTTTCTAAGTACAATAAGAACAGTATGAGAGGAATATACATTGTCTAAGAAGCTTAATGGTCCGTAGATTTTCACATTGTATTTCCCCAACAAGCCAATTCAGAGGTTGCATAAGCCCTCTAAACTTAAAAACTACAAACATGAACTTATACTCAAGAATCACTTGACCCTAGTGGATGAATTGACACTCTATGAGCAAGATTTAATAATTAATTTTGTCTGGGAGTTGACTACAGTCTTCCACAAAATGAAAAAGACCATAGTAGTAACTGATTGTATTGGGTTTGCATAGCAAGGTTTTGGTAGCGGAGGGGTTACAGTGATGGCTTCTGTAAGAAGCTGTAAGAAGTTTCCCATATGTCCAATACAGCCAATCCCAGTCAGCTCCAAAACAGACCCACTGCTGGCCAAGTCCGAGCCCATCAGTGACAGTGGTAGCACCTCTGTGAGAACATATTTAAGAAGGGGGAAAAAAAACCCCAAAACGTGTGTGGCAGCAGCCAGAAAGGAGAGTGAGAATATGTGGGAGAAACAATTCTGCAGGCACCAGTGAAGAAGGAGGAGGAGGAGGTGTTCCAGGCACTGGAGCAGAGATTCCTCTGCAGTCCATGGTGAAGACCGTGGTCAGGCAAGCTGTTCTCCTGCAACCCATGGAGGTCCATGATGGGGCAGATATCCACCTGCAGCCCATGGAGGACCCCACATCAGAGCAGGTGAATCTACCTGAAGGCAGCTGTGACCCTGTGGGAAGCCTGTGCTGGAGCAGGCTCCTGGCAGGACCTGTGGCCTCATGGAGAGAGGAGCCCACACTGAAGCAGGTTTGCTGGCAGGACTTGTGACCCCATGGGGGATCCATGCTGGAGCAGTTTGTTCCTGAAGCACTGCACCCTGTGGAAGGGACCCACGCTGGAACAGTTCTTGAAGAACTACAGTCCGTGGGAAGGATTCACATTGGAGAAGTCCATGGAGGACTGTCTCCTGTGGGATGGACTCCACACTGGAGCAGGGGAAGAGTGTGAGGGGTCATCCTCCTGAGGAAAAGGAGCAGCAGACAGAATGTGTGATGAACTGCCCACAATCCCCATTCCCTGTCCCCCTGCACCACTCGGAGGGAGGAGGCAGAGAAAATTGGGAGTGAAGTTGATACCTGGAAGAAGGGAAGGGTGGAGGGAAGGTGTTTAAAGATTTGGTTTTATTTTTTCATTATCCTACTCGTATTTGATTGGTAATAAATTAAACTAATTTATCCAAATGAAGTCTGTTTTGCCTGTGATGGTAATTGATGAGTGATCTCCCTGTCCTTCTCTCAACCCACAAGCCTTTTATTTTCTCTCCCTTGTCCAGCTGAGGAGGGGACTGATAGACCAACTTTGGTGGGCACCTGGCATCCAGCCAGGGTCAACACACCACACTGATACTGTAGACCGCAATTAAAATCTCAGAGCTCTGAAATCCCTGATGAAAGGTAAGCATTATTTTAAGGAGTAGGAGTCTCTTTCCGAGTGAATTGCCAAAACCAATTGCCAAGTTGGTGGCAACTTAGAATCAATTTTGTACAAGACGGAAAAGCAAATACTCTAGTAAGAGCAAGGCCTATGCTATGCAAGAAGAAATGAGATTAAATTGTCTCCTTTTCCACTAAGGAGCCATTAGTAATGAATAATAATATTCTTTTTTTTTTTCTGTGACTGTTGCTGTTTCTTTTCCCCATCTGCCAAACAATCTTGGTAATTGAGAGTTTTGGTAGTTCAAATGGGACAAAACATGACTTCATTGCTTGCCAAGACTACTGTTTTTTAGCTGGGACTGTCAATCAATTTTTGAACATTTGGAAGTATAGAAAAGAACCTCCATGTGTAACTGCCCTATTTTGGCCCTTGATTAAAGGGAGTATAACTAGTTGATAAATGATACTAAACAGTTTGAATTTAATCTTTCCTCTGAGATGGAGAATTTTCTTTTCACTTAGTCCAACATGTTTATGTACCTTACAGTCATGAATGAATTTGACTGCGAAGGATCTCTGTCTGCATGAGATCCATTGTTATATTTATTATTCGGGTAAGGAACTGAGGTGGAGATTAAGGTCAGAGTTTCAAGCTGCATTATTTGGGAGCTTGTTTCCTTCTGAGTCTTCCTTTACATGATAAAGTCTCTTTCAAGCAGAAGCTTTAGAACAACTTTTTCCCACTCTGTTCCCAGTCATTTCAAAGACTAAAAACATTTTATTTCTTGTTCAGGGCCAGAAAACTAGTGACAGAGTTAGAAATTTGGCCCTGATTTATTGGCCTTCACACTAAGATCTTCAGTTATATTTTTTTTCCTGTTTTTTATTTAAAATAAAACAAACAAATATTTAAAAAGTTATATTTATTCACATGTTAATTTTAAAACAAAGAACCTGTGTTTACATATGTAAACAAAGTAATTATAATATCACACTTGTGCTCCATGATTTAAACTATATTAATACCTCCTTCAACTGCAGCAGGATTTTATTAGCACTGGTGAATTCATATAATCTCATTTTCAAGAATGTTCATAGCACAAAGTAAGAGATGCAAGAGATGCACAGATGTAAATGACAATATCCTATTTCTGTTGCAAAGTTATCTGAAAATATCACATAGTCCAAGCACAATATATTCCAGTGTTCTCTGCAAAGTTTTTCCTAAATACTTAGAAATAAGTATTTTACATGGCAAAGGTCTTCTACAAGGATAACAGAATCACATAATCACAGGATCAACTAAAATAATTCAGTTTTCCTTGCTAATCAGCTAATATACTGGTTGGGATGTGTGATCCTATAAATCTTCTTTCATGTCATGCTATTGTTATAATTTTAAGAAGTCATACTATATAATATTTTACTACAAGAGATACTACTGTTTTATAGATGGCTATACGTGGAAAGATTTCCCAAGTATTTTCATAACTATTCATGAAAAAGGTTGTTCAAGCATGTATTGAAAACTTCAGAGAAAGTTCAGCTCTGTTTGCAAGTAATCCTTTCACCTACCCTTCCACTGCCCACACATCCATCCTTGTCGTATATTTGCAGAAGTATGCACTTGAAGTAGAGTGAGAGAGAAGAAGAATATTGGTAATATGGATTTTGAGAATAATTATCTTTTCTTTTTTTCCTAATGAAAAACAGAAATAGCCAGTTTCAAAGCAGTCTTCTCAGCTGCTGATAAGATTAATGCACTGATTAACACCTTTTCCAAGTTGGATTGGAGGTGAAAGCAATTCCATTTGGTAAAACCTCATCCCATTTGCTGACATCTTCATTAACCTCACTGATAAGAAAACCATTTCACAATAAAAATTTCTGAGGGCTAGAGATTTTATCTTCACAGCTTCACCTAACAATGTTAATTCCCTGTGTGAAACAGGGAGGTTCAATAGCCTTGATAATTTCACAGTGCCCTATACCTTTTTTTTTTTTGTTGAAAGGTTGACATAAAAGAAACCAATTACTTCACACTCACTACAGAAGACTGATTTTCAAAAGGACATTTCACCTTTTAACAAAAGGAGAGAACAAGGATGTAGATAAAAGTGAATGAAAGGGTCATCAGACACAGAAAGTTAGTTGAAAGTACATATTGAAAGAAATAATGCGATGTGATTGTATTTGGAGCTGTGCCAAGCTCTTCTGCTGTATTCTATAATTTCACTGGTTGGCAAACAAGCACCCGAATTTCCCTATAGCATACTGTCGCATTGTTAAGTCAAATATTGTGTCCCTTGCTCAGGCATGCTAAGTTGCAGCTTTGGAGTCAGCATTTGGCAACAGACTCTTTCCAGTTATTTTAAAAGGCATATTTTCTACTGGAAATAATTGCTGACTTTTTAAGTAACAGCTTGCAGTATAAGAAGCTAGTTGTGAATCTAGCTGAATGGGGAAACTGTTGTTTCAGCCAGGGTATACTCTTATGAAAACCTTTTGCCATGTAGATTCTTACTCAAAATGAATATTCACATGGGTAAATACTGAATATCATGTCAGAAAAGCCACTGGCCTTTTCCACTAAAGCTCAGGTATACAGCTCAATGAAAATCAATAAATATTTGCTTATGAGGATGTAGGCTTTTGGGATAGCAGGACTGTTTCACATCTCTTTTACCTTGTGCATTTAGAGTTATTGTGTTAAATCAGTGGCATGACAGTCTCCGTGTATGTAAATGCAAGCACGTCTACGTTTTTACTTGTCTGAAAAATGACATTTGATATGCCAATTTTAACAAAATGTGAACTCAACTTAGGGTAATTTTATACCTTTTCAAAACATACTTGAAATATTGTGTCAGGTGGACGGAGAGTGTTCTCTTGCTCTTGTGATGGATGTGTTCTTATAGAGGATTACAGCATTAGACCAGCTAGCCCTATGCACAAATTACACATGACAAAGCAATCAAAGATAAAATTTCTATCTACTCCACAAAAATGTGGTTATTTTCTAATTCTGTAAAGTTACAATGAAACAATGCCATTCCTGTTATAATTCCATGGAAGTAACGCATCTTACATTAAATCTGATCTGACATTCAAATTTCTGAAATCTGGGATCGAATACCTCTGAGTGTATTAATGCCACCAGCAAATACCTTTCACGGTGATCTAGCAAGTTATCTGTGGTGCAGCATAGGTAGTACCTAGCAGTTATGCTTTCAGCCTCCAATTTTGGAGGCCTGTAGGCCAAAAGATGAGCTATCCCATAAGCAAGAACTTCATTATACAAGGAAGATCTGCTGTGTACTTTCTACTACACAATAGCACTAGGCTTTTTGTCAAATGTGACTCAATCTACAGACTAACCACTATGTGCTCCTATGTCATGGTCTTATAAAAAGATTTTCTCTGAGAACACACTCTTCACATTTTTAATCTTCTTAGAAATTAACATCCAGGCTTTTCCTTTTATAACAATTTTTGCACATTCAAAATGCTATCCCAGTTTTCAAAAAGAGAAGAGTTACTTCTACCACAGGTATCGCCACTTAAACTGCTGTACTGACATAATTTTACTACGTCTAAATAAACACAATCTGTCTTTATGCTCTAAATAAAACCTGTCTATTGAAAAGTTACTGCCAACTACAGCTGTCCCTATCTCCTAAGTAACCCTAGGCACACTGACCTAAGGTAGTGCAAGTCAGGATCTAGCCTAGCAAAGCTTCTGGATACCATGGTTGTAGCTATATCCACAAAAACACGGGGCTGGCAAACCCTTAGGTTCTACTCAGTGGATGCTAGTGGTTCTAAGACTTAGAAAACAAACTGAATCATGATGACGTCTGTTTAAAAAAAAAAAAAAAGAGCTGAAATTGTTAATACTGATGCTTATGGTGTTTTTAAATGTTGGGTTGCAGGAAAAACTGTGGAGCTGCTAGGGCACTGAGACTTTTTCAGTTCAGCATTGACTCATTATAAAGATGAGATAGTGCTACAATGTTGCATCCGAAGTGTTTTATTTATATATTAACTCTGCCAGCAGTGTATGTGACTTGTTTGTGGAGTCTATCACACCAAGCCTGTAACTCCACATTCTTTTTATTTTATAGGTATGTTCGTTCTTTTTTCTAGTGTACCTGACAGATATTACAGAACCTTTGCAGTTGCACAACTGCCTTTGCAGCTGCACAAACTTGTCTCTGCAGTGCTTGATTCTGCTTAGCCCACATTAACCCACAAGAAACTCAGAATAAATAAGACAGTCAGACCTATCCACAATCTTAATCCTATCTTTCTTGCCCTTTTTGACAAATGCAAGGAGAGGAGAGGAGAGGAG